>JAUEPT010000111.1:0-146659 GCA_030435635.1 Armillaria borealis
TATGGGAAGGACTCCGTTGACTCCTTCGTCCTAGCAAAGCACCGGACCGATAGTCCCGATACATCCTCAGAACGCGTTGGGATCACCTGACCGCGACCCTCGGATTAGGAGAAATCGCAGGATTCAACGGAAAAGACATAGGGTGAAAGCACGGCGGACACCATGCGAGTATTGAAGGTGACGATGACGACAGCACAAAAAGTAAAATAACACATACACTATGAATCAAAAACCATACGGGCTTCGTTATCCTCCCCCAGGGTCACTCTGGTACACTGCTCGGCTCCTCTATTCCAGGGATCATAGCAGGAGCAGGACGAAGGAGCCAATCGGGTCCATCCCGAAGGATCTCATTCCGGATTGAAATGCTCACAACTTTTAGGTACACCCCCCCATACCCTAGGGTACGGCGACTCCACAAAGTGATCTCCGAGAGGACTCCACCCGTGGTATGTACCTCCTCATTTGCGACCGGCTTCTAGTAGTTTTGTATTTTTGTTGACTGGCTGGGAGGTGATCTGAGACATCGATGGGATGGTCAATGGATATTTCACATGATCCCCATTACTATCCGCTGTTCTGCCCCTGGATGACCAAACAGCTACCGTAGTCATGGCCCTGAATTTCAAAACGCCAAGCGGTGAATGCCTCTTTGGGATCCGCTGGTTGGATTTCCCTTGGCGCAGTTCCTATGGAAGATCGAGAGTTTTGACATCAACAGCGAGAAAAAGGGATAAGTA
This sequence comes from Armillaria borealis, assembly GCA_030435635.1. NCBI lineage: Eukaryota > Fungi > Basidiomycota > Agaricomycetes > Agaricales > Physalacriaceae > Armillaria > Armillaria borealis. The sequence goes on from JAUEPT010000111.1 coordinate 741, forward strand.
GAGAAGCCTCCTAGAATCGTCGTCGAAAGAAGGTTAGCCGTAAAATGACGCTGCTCCCGGTAAAATTATCTGCATGAATTTCCGTGAGCTTTGGGATTACAGATGCGAGGCTACTACTGGCTTCAAGTTCGCCGTTGAGTACAATCTTGGCTAGAAGTGAATCTGATTGGATCCTATGACCCGCAGGAAATTGAGGACGTCGGTTCGCTCGCATAGTGTATCAATGACCAATTACAGAATGTCTTTCTGCTCGACTTGCCGCTACCTCGATTGTTTAAAGGACATTGTTTTGTAATCGTTGACGATCGGCAGCCTATAAATGGCAAATCAGACTTACAGTTCGTCTTCCTCATTCCAACGCTCACCATATTCCATATTTGCCCGCCCTTTGAATTTCTTCTATGGCGACCTCCAATTCCACTATCATCGAAGAGGCAATCACTGCCGTTGCCCAGTTTGTCGCTCTGCCTGAGTCGGAGAAAACACTCGAGGACGCAAGAAGAGTCGTTGTGATGATGGATGACGCCAACAAAAAGTTCCTGGCTCAAATTTCTCAGTCAATTCTCGACCTACAGTCATCAATATCAAAGGACGAGGGGACGAAGGAGGCGTTGAAGAACCAGCTAGCAGAGCTCAACGGCGATTCCGTTCATCTCGCCAATAGAGGCGACGCTGGGTTACAGTCCCAGGATAGTATCAACACACAGGTGCGTGTCCACATTTCTGAACTCGCCTTGTCTGATATCTTTACAGAACATCACCAAGGCGAGGAGGAGTCGCATCAGAGTACGGTCCTCACAAAGGAACCTCGGTCAGAGGTCGAAAAGGTACGTAGGTACATTCTCGTTTGACAATTATTCAGCCTCTCATCCAGGAAGGGTCAGTCGTCGTCGGAAGGAACAGCTAGTCTCGGGAAGGAAGATAAGGAGTGATATATGACACTAGCGCTGGTATTTAGAGCACGTCGAGATTATTTGAATGGTCTTGATTTGTAGAACATCGCAATGTAATCTTCATGACCTTTTTGTCAACTTTACGCATACATACATGTCCGGGTGAAGCACTTGCTTAGACGGACAGAAATTCCAGTTGAGAAACATCCCGTTGCATTGCAGCGTCAAGTCCAGGAACAAGTGAGCCACGCCGCCTAGTAAGACAAAACCCGAATATTTTATCTTGCTTCCAGACAGAGCTCAATTAACGGGACATGCAGTAGATGCTAGCTCAGTCAACGCTCATAGTGTGAGATAAACGGTAGAATGGGCACAATGAAAGTAATCGTGTATAGGGTGTATGACAGGGAGACTGTATTCCATGGCTTTAGTTACCGAACAACAAATGGGAAAATGCTTACAGCGTTCAAAACTTGACATTGTCTTGCGAAGGCAGCCCTTCCTCCGGCCGCTGAAGGCCCTCGGCGACTGGAGACGGAAGAAGGACACCCTATCGTCGGTTCTTCTTGATCCTCATAGAGACTATATACTATCAGTCCAATGTCGATAATGCAATAGGGATAGAATACACACCGCGTCTTTTCCCCCCGTAGTCAATCGTTCGGCGTCTCTTCGCAGCATGTTCCACTGAATAGCCATAGTGAGTACAACTTATTAACTAATGGCGAGTTGATTGTGTACTGACCTATATTCGCTTCGTGATTTTGAGCCCTTTTCGTCGAGATGGTGAGCTTTTCCTGCAGGGCGTCGATCTCCATTTCGAGCTTCAATGCTCCTGGTCACTTCCTTCTCCCAGCGGATGTCACGAGCGAGCTGCTTCGACAGGCTGACGGTAGAACGGAGGAATAGCATAACAGGACGAGCGGCGAAGAGAAATAACGATGATGGTGGTTCGGGTCCAAGGAACGTGACGGTGCATGCAAGGGCGGGCCGGCGGATGCGGTTATGTAATTCACTCCCTTGCACGATCAGCACCACCTTCACGCCGTTGCTCACATCGCGTCCAACTCCCTTTTGTCCTGCTTTTCACGCGTCAATGGAGAGAGAATCGATAGCGGAAGACCTCGAAGCCCTCCTGAAGGCATCGCAATTGGCGACAGCCGCAGCACACAAACTACTCGAGTCTAAAAAAGCAGAAGTTCGGAAAATGAAGACACTGGACGGGAAAAAGGAAGCAGAAAAAAAGACGAAGCTGATCCATACTCTTTACTGTGTAGAGGGCGAGAGGAACGAACTCGTGGATGCGCTCCGCCGACAATACGCGGCCAATCCTGGTATGTCCGTCAAGCCTATTCGAATTGTTGCGTACTTACCTTTTATCTAGACATGAGTATCCTGGAACGCGAGGAGAAACTGGCCGAATACAGTAGACTCTTCGAGGAATTGAAGAACACAGGACCGCTGTAGGATTCATCGCAATGTCAGTACATTACCTGTTCTTTATGCATTTGCTCACCGGTTTCACATAGACAAGCCTTCGATTTGTATTTCTCTTTGTATTTGTTCGACTAGAAATTGTACATTGTAAGCCTATCCCTTGACCGTACCCACTAGTTCTAACCACGTCCCACCAGTAGCCTGTTGTAAATTACGCTCATAACCTGGATATATGCGCGGCAAATTGAGAAATTTGCCAGACAATAACATAGCACTATACATCCTAAGCACCGCTCCCAATGACGGAGGCGTGATGCGTGTTATCTCGCTTGCCTCCCTGCGCAAGATATTCCTTATGCTGGTCAGGTCCTTTCTACAGGCGGCGACGGCTCAGAAAAGGTTACGAGATGACAGGAATGTGCAGGCACGTACATGAATGGTCGTCCGCTGCATTTCCTGCGTCAGAACGGCTCTGCCGTGTCCTTCGGGCTCATCATCTTACAGGGCGTTAGTCCAACAGAAATCTGAGAAGGCCCGTACGTACCTGTCTTCCTCATGTAGTCTTGGAACTGCAGTGCACCGTCGCTTCGAACAGCGAGTCCAATAATACCCTGCTTCATCGATACGAGCTGGGTCCTCAGAGCCTCCCTCTTCTGCTCCGCCGCCAATACCGCCTTTCCTTGCTCTCCTGCGTTGGGCGTGATACCGTCGACGAAGCGGTGATGAGCTTGGTCGATCATGTTGATGACTTCTTCTATGTCATAGAGCGCTGCGCCGGATTGAGAAACGAGTTTTGTGGCTTCAGCGAGAACCTCTCTGGGCGTTGGGTTATCTGTGGAGGCCATGAGAGCGTAACTACTGAATATGGACGACATGATGGAGAGAAGTAACCCAAGTCTTGACGATCGCAAAATGCTTACGGAATAACTAGATTTGTCGCCTTTGTGGATACGTGATCCTACCTGGTTTTCATTGCGGCCTTGGTACTTCAACGCCCTGTCAATTTTACCATGAAGAGTTGTATAAACTTCAAAAGGAAGAAAACGGCGGATCAAATCCTGCCTCAATCTCCCCGTCGACTGACATCCATCTCGCCCTTGCCAGTCTCGACACGGATAACTGAAACTCATATCTGTAGGATTACCTCATGGGCTGCTATAGGCGGGTCACCGCCTATTTTCAGCTAAGCTTGCAGATATTTCAACAATTAAAGTCTTCAAACAGAGTGTACCACCTCGAAGAGTCAGATGAATTCGACGAAAACAGCAGATCAAATTGTTCCGCGCCGACGACGATCCACCTCGCCTTTGCCCGCTAACATGGACGACCGAAAGGTCACCTTCTCAGAGGCCTGCATCTCGTGAAATGATACGTCGTTGAGCGATGAACACCTGAACTCGAACATCTCAAATATCACTAAAAAGCAACTAAAAAGTGGCCCTTGTCGCAAGAGGAATTCACCCTTGTACACTGCCCGGGTGAATCATCACCTGTTTCCAGGCTCATCGGGAATAAGCAGGACGCTGGAAGCCGACGGGAAGCGAGGTCATCACTTGCGGTCGAAGTATCGCATCTCACCGAAGCTAATACGACACGGCCCCATCCCATTTGGCCCTGAGATGCGGCGACTCCCATAGAATGGTTCCCACGAGCAACGTCGGGCCACTGTTTATAATACAATATCCCTAAGTCTTCATCTGAACAGTATTGATTTTTTCAAAGCTCACTGGGATGATCTGAGACTGTCTCGCTTAGGCTCGGTTGGTGGAGGGCTTATTGAGGTTCAACCATATCCTCTGGTCACAGGTATGAGCTCTGTACTAGAATATGTTAAATACAAGCGTCGAGGAGACCATTGTATTTCTAGTCGCAATTGTCCTGGTGGGCAGTAAAACAGCACGGAGAAGTCACAATAAACATATGCTTACTGCTAGGCGACCATGTGTCACGCTACTTGCGTTACCCTTTTCAGTTATGCTTAGACTTGGAAAAGGCATATCAATGAATTGACGATTAGTTGAAGACACATCTATGTGATTAGGATATGGGTCCATGCGGGTCCAATCTTCCTCCGTGGCATCAATAGCTAAGATCAGCTCTGAGATCCTTAACGTTCTCGGCAATAGGTGAATAGGGTCGGAATGGTGAGCGCCCAGAAGCTTCGATACCAGTATTTACACGTCTTTCACTTCTGTTTCATGGAGTTATACTGGCGAATAAGGACCTACCAAATATAAGTTCGTAGATAAATCCAAGAAGAGCGAGAGCGAGTACCTTAAGTACACCGACGCGAAATCCGAGCCTTATTTCTGCACGAGTCTCGCCAATTTCTAGACTCCCGCGTTCAGACGCAGGGACCGAACGAGTCATTCAATCCTCAAGGGAACGCAGTGCATCAGAATACCACCGGCACCGACTTCAGTCTCAGCCTTGCGAGGTTCCTTTTGTCACATGAGCGTCGACACAAATAACAAATCTAGATTGCGTTTCACGAACTACATAGCACGAAAATGAACAATTTCGTAGGGGTTTAGTATATGAAATATCAGGCGGAGCCTGGGGCCTTGAATAGACATTTGGGGTGAGCCTTGACGTCCACGAGAAAACAAGAAACCATCACTGACATGTGTCTGTCTGTTCTTGCCGCCCATCGTGTTGGAGTGGCGAAATTGTTCATATTCCTGGCCGACTTGGCTTCGTATGTCATACCACACTACCAGGGAAGGAGAACGATTCAGAAATATTGGAGTACAAGGGAGAAACGTACCTGTCGCTGTGAGACACGTCAAGCGCAGGTTAAACACCTGTAATGTCCGGCGCATCGTGGGAGTCGCAAGGGCGACATTATACTTGAGATGCGCCGACTGCATCACACCCTTCAGGCTAGGGAGAGTTCATGAGCAGGAAAAGGGAATATAGAGCCAGGCGTACAATATTTTATTCTTCTTATTTACGGCGGCCCTTTCGCGGGCGTAGTTTTTGGACCATGTATGCATCTTCGTTGCATGCTGTCACAAAGCGTTAGTAAGTGGACTGAGGACTCGTAATCAGTAGGAACTACCTCTTTCAACAAATGACAAGCCCTCCTTTTTTCAGCCATTTTCTGAAACGCGTCATCTTTCAATGAACACGTGAAGGATGGCGGTACAAAAACATGCATACCGTGAGAAGCAAGTCTTCGTTTCCTAAGGACTCGAGATGTCGGTACCAGGACAGTTCCTTCTTCGCCTGCTTCAACAGATAGACCTTGTTATGCAGGGACGTATCGTAGAGCAACAGCGGCAGAATGGGCTCGTATTGGCGGTGATGCGGGTTCTGTGGGTCGTAAGTGAAAAGGTAGTCTTGCTTTTCACTTAAAGAGAACGGATATGAGCAACAGTTGAAGGACCATCAACTAGAAAGAGCATACGACGTGAAATGACCAAGACACGTTTTCTAGAAACACTTTCAGCATGGGCCGATTCATGGAAATGACTGTAGCTTACGTTGCTGCACAGGTATATCCTGTATGTTAGATTAGGAAAGGCATTGTCGACGGAACGGCCACAGCTCTAAAGGCAATCAGACATCGGACTCTTGATTCGTGCAGACACTAACAAAACACGGGGAGCACCCAGAGTTGAAGAAATAATTGATAAAGGCGGCTTCGCTCAGGTTCCACGGCGAGTTGACTAGTAAAGATGGGGGCGCAGGCATACAGAGGAAGTTGGTCCTAGCGCGAGTCCAACATTGGCGTCCATGAGTGTCCAATATCACTTTAAACTTCCTTGATACGCATCTGAGGACAACGAGCTCGAGCGGCGAGCACCATGTAAATATCTGCAGGCCGTTTAGACATGTGAATAGGATGAAGGTACATTCCGTACCTCAAGGACCTGCTCAAGAGACAGTTGTTGGATAGGAAAATATATATTTCGCCGTAGGTATCTGCGAGAGTTGGGCATCGTGTGAGAAGAGGTGGTCGTAGTACAAGAAGAAGGTCAATATACCTGGCGGTTGAAGTGAAGGTTGCCGTAGAATTGCCGTCGGCAGATGCAGTTCTGACTCTTGCCGCGGCACTAAGTTCGGCACGTACTACCGCCATCATGCATCATGAGCGACTCCTACCTCGATTTTGACCGATTCTTCTTCCATATATGGCTCCGTCCGGGTCAAAAATGGTTGATATAAAAGGCGGGTGCCTCCCTTTCGCCTCTTATCCACGAACCACGACTATCGCTATCACCACTGCAGCATTACTCGCGCTACAATGTCTGCACCTTTCACGCTGGCTGAAGAGCTCGCCCCAGTCCTACAGCAAATCGTAGCACTCGATATCTTCCTCAGATGCGCGAAGGAAGAGCAGGACATCATCCTTGCAGATCAGGGGCGGCTCCAGCGGGAGATATACGCCAACTGCAAGACTTCAGAAGTTATCTTGAGTTCGTGGATTGTTCTTGTGTCGGTGCCTGCTGATGTAGCCGTTTCTAGGCCGCCTCTCACCCGAATTCATTCCGAAGAAATTGGCTAGGCAGTCCACCAAGTCAACCCGGTCCTCTCAAGGTGAAGAAATGATGTCTAGCTACCTCGCATAACGTTAACGTCTCCCCCAAAGCTTTAGGCCTGGATTCGTCGGCGCTCAAAATATATTCCTCCCGGAAGCGGAAGGCCGAGGTGGACGAGGAGCAATCGTCTTCGAGTGCGTCTGTCTGTATTCTCTGTATTTCTTTTCCGTTAAGACAGACCTTGGTATCAGACAATAGGAACCTTGAAAGGAATAAGACGCTCAGTACGTAGTCCTCAGATCTCCAAATCTCTCCCTCTGATCACCGAGTCTTCTCAGCGACATCGAAGAAGTGCAGAAGGAAACGAACCGACTAGAAAGGAGCGTGCCATCCTTTGGCTACGGAATGCCTTCGTCTTCGCGTTCACGAATGTCTACCGTTATACCACAATCTACCAGATTTGTACATGTCTCAGATCATCCCAGCGAGCTGTCGAAAAATCAAAACTGTCACGGTGCCGACCCAGAGATCCTAAGTAGACACAGTGGCCCGCGTCCCCTTGGTGGCCGTCCTTTGGAAATTGCCGTATCCTAGTTGGCCATGGGATACGGGGGTGTCGTATTAGCTCCGGTGTGATGCGACATTGCGGCCGGAAGTAATTCCCGTCGATTCCAGTGACCTGCTCGCCCACGATGAACCTGGAAACAGGTGATGATTCGCTTGTGCAGTGTATATGGGGATGAGTTCGTCCGTGCCTGCGGGGGCCACTTTTTGGGCTGAGATTGTCGTAAGTTTGTTTTTTCATCCAAGCGTTTCTCAAACTTACGCCATTTCTAGGGACTGATACCACGATGTACTATCATCGGTTCGGCCCCTTATAAGGAGCAGGACGTGGAAGACGCAATACATTTGCGCCCACGAGACTCTGAAAAACACCTGATCATCATCGTCTGTTAGACTCGGCTCGCTCTTGTCTGATCGGTAAGTGTTCTCAGGACACACGGTAGACGCGCCTTACTTGGCACAGTACCCCTGCGTTCCTTTTTGGGACCCTGTCCGGCTATCTATCTGTCTACCTCGCCACTGGTCCCCTACAGTGTGACAAATCTAAAGCTTGTATCGTGCTCGACCATATGGTCTATATTCACTCAGTTCAATGTGCGTTCATATGTGTTTAAGTCACGCTTCATCATTCTAGAGCTCTCCCGGCAAAAACGACCGAGGATCTTGATCGAGGGATTCAAGTTATTTCTGCCTATCTCTGATCGTTCTTATGCTCAAGATTCAAGGCATAACACCGTGATGCGCTATCTTCCGGTTTCTCAAGTATATAAAGCGACATTGCACTGATACCAGTATTTTCGCTCGGTACTACCCTGAATCATGTTTGGAGTCATCCCTCTCAGCGTTGCTCTGTTCTCAGTCTCTTCCGTGGTGACTGGGAGTCCCTCTCCCCGTGTCATGTCCGTCCATGAGCGGCGTGACGCTGCCCCCAACGACTTCGTCGGGATGGGTGCTGCAGATCCCCAGGCCAATCTGAACTTCCGTATTGGTCTCACGCCAAAGGATATCGCTGGTCTCGAGAAAGCCTTGTAGTCTGTCAGCGAACCAGACAGCGATCTATACGGCCAGCATCTTAGCTTCGAGGAGGTCTGATGGTTTCTCCCTCCTTTATATACCTATTTGTTGATCGTTCCCTAGGTCAAAGTATTCAGCGCACCAACTCCAGAAGCAGTGACCGCCGTCACTGACTGGCTTTCTGAGAACGGGATCTCTGTCGTCAAACTTGGCGGTGCTTTCGATGACTGGTTAACCTTCACAGCTTCTGTGGGCACAGCCAACATGCTCTTCAGCGCTGGGTACGAAGACTTCGTACACACCGACACAGGGGAGCACCTCATCCGTACTTTGACTGCTTCGATACCGTCAGACCTGACTGACTTCATCGAGGTTGTGCATCCTACAACATCGTTTGGGAGACTCACGTTTGGCTCGAAACCCATGGTGTCCATTCCTCTAACGTCTAACCTGACCAAGCAAGCAAATCCCGCACCTGCGTCGTGTAACACGATCGTCACACCCCCCTGTCTGCAAGCTCTCTACGATATTCCCGCCACTCGTGTTACTCAATCGACGAATCGATTGGTCGTTTCTGGTTTCTTCAGCCAGTTCGCTCAGGTAGGATTCCCTGGTTTTATGTTCGTCCCAAGCTGATGAGCATTCATTGCAGATGGCGGATCTTCGAACGTTCCTGATTGAATTGAGGCCTGACATTCCACCAACGACGACGTTTACTTTTCAGAGTCTTGACGGTGGTTTGAACCCTCAGGGTGCGAGTCACGCCGGGGTCGAGGCCGTAAGAACAAACTGCCGATGGCTCCTTGATGCCTTGCTGACACTGGCCTAGAATCTTGACATTGAATACACTGTTGGTGTTGCCACCGGAGTTCCGACCATTTTCATCTCTGTTGGCGATTCTCAGCCAACTGACAGTATTGATAGTTTCCTTGCTCTCATCAACTTCCTGATTCCCGAAGCCAGTCCACCTCAAGTATGTTGTTTATCTGTTCCGAATTGGATAACTCAATAGCACGCGTATAGGTCTTAACGACCAGCTACGGCTTCGACGAGACGGACATCCCGCCTAGTGTTGCAACGTGAGCTGTGTTCAGGGCTGTTTACACGGGAAAAGACTGACGGTGTGCAGACGCTTGTGCAATGCTTTCATGGCCCTCGGTGCTCGAGGCGTGTCGATGCTCTTTGCATCAGGCGAGATTTGAATTATCCCCCCTGGGCCCCGAATAAGTGAACATGAATCTAGGCGACGGTGGGGTCGGGGGCAGTCAGCAGGGTTTGCTTAGTGTCTCTTTTCGTGCCTGTCAAGGTCTGAGTATTCGCAGGCGAAACTTGCATCACCTTCATTCCCACATTCCCTGCAGGTTGCCCGTGTAAGTATCTAATCGTTCAAGATGAACCACTTCTCTCCAGATTAACCCTTTTACTTAGTCATCACTTCTGTAGGCGCAACACAGGGCGTACCCGAGACTGCGGCAAGCTTTAGCAGTGGAGGTTTCTCCGGCGTTTTCGCTCGTCCGTCTTATCAAGCTCCAGCTGTTGCCACCTACCTCACCGCACTAGGTACTAGCACCAATGCCGGAAGGTTCAACACCACTAGCCGAGGATTCCCTGACGTCGCAGCGCAAGGTAATGACGTTGAGATCGTGTCTGGCGGACGAACAGGCCTGGTTGATACAACCACATGCGCGAGCGCTATATTTGCGAGTGTCATTTCTCTTATCAATGATCGCCTGATCGCAGCGGGGAAGCCGGTACTCGGCTTTTTGAACCCCTTGTGAGTGGTAGGCGATGTCGCGAGAGCAGAGATTAAAATGAATTAGTCTGTATGCGAACCCAAATACGTTCTTCGACATCACTACTGGTGATAACCCCGGATGTGAGTTTCCCTTCTCCCGCGTTTGATATATTAGGATGTTGATAACCATAATTCAGGTGGCACTAATGGTTTCCCTGCACTAGCTGGTTGTAAGTGGATGGACCTTTGTTGCACGAAACCAGACTGACGTGAAATATCGACCTTTTTAAGGGGATCCTGTATGTCGTGTCCATTCCTAGGCATATGTTCCTTATTCATCAATTCTGCTTGCTCTAGGTTACCGGTCTCGGCACACCCAACTTTGCCGCATTATTGACAGCGGCAGGCTTATAATCTCTCTCATCTGCTCCTGTTCCACAGACGGTCGATAATGCTTACCTTGTACTATGTGTCGACGAACGAGGTTTTTCTGAAGACATTTCAATAACCCAAAGTGAACCGAATTTCATGATAAGCACGGGCAGCCGACACGTCTGGATAAAGAAAGAGTGCAAAGGCTTTTGTTTTCGGATTTGAGCTCAGCACAGATCATTGTTGAGTCCCATGTTGCGAAATTGAAAACGCTGAGTGGTGAATACCTCTTTGGGATGAGGTACCGGATTTAAGTACTTCCGCAGATTGTTCCTGGGTATGATCTGAGACTAGATCTAGATAGCGTATATTTATAAAAAGAATGTAGAATACAAAAATAATTCAAGCTAACGAGCCTCTAGAAAATTAAGATCAATATTCTGTCGAGGGAGAAAAGACGACGTCGTTCTTGGATCCCATTAGCAACTGCGTACCGCTATTACAAAGGTGACATTGACGGTACAGAAGCACACCGTACGTGGCGCGCACCGGTCAAATTAACAGCAGCGCTGGTATGAACATCCCGGAAGAAGATGTATGCAAACCAAATTGAAATAAGGACTCTGAGATCTGGGATTGCGTGTAAGGACCTCGGGGTCGTGAAGGCATTGGATATTCACGGTGATGTGCATAATTATACGCCTTCAGCTAGCAGCGTCAATCCTAAAGGTTGTGATGACCCTACCTACTATAATAAATATGAAAGTGGAAAGTCCGAAGTAGTACGCCTAGCATGCCAGTTTTCCAAGGCCGGTTCGTGATGATTTGGGGTTTCACTGAGCCTTGGCCAGGAAACGATACATCTACGTGAATAGCGAATTATAATTGATATATCTATCTCGTGATATAATAGCGTTGTTACTGTGATGGTAATAATGCGATGTGAATCAAGTATCCACTTTAGTGTCTCGCCTCCTTCTCCCCCTCTTCCCTCAACCCCGTCGAATCCGGAATACTCTTTCGCCGCATAAACCATTGGAAGGCCGGAAGCGTTATCATCGAAATCGCCGTCCATGCTATAAGGATACCGAAATGTAGCCCCACTAATCCCGAAGAAGTCAGTAATAGCGAAGAGAAATATCTGCGATGCTGAAACTCACGTTCGTTCTTCGTGCCAAATAAGATTGTCCGTACAGCCCCGGATACATTGTAGAAGGGCATAGCGTATCCATATCGATAGACATTTGGTAGGACGGCAAGGGGCATAAAGCATACCGATACATTCGCTTCGAAGGATTCGCGTCAAAAAACAACAGTGGACAAGGCGGCGGTACTCACATATAATCCACAAAATCATGAAAAATGGCATGAACCGGATGGTAAGGAGTGTTATCATCGCCTCGAGGGCAAGGCCCACTGAGAGCATGCCAACGAAGTTAACCATCCAGAACATGACAAAGCCTGCGCTGCCAAATCTAAACGTCGCTCGTCAGTAAAGCAACGAGAATGAAGGAGAATGATATGTACTTGCGCGAGAAGTCGACTTGGAAAGCTCGGCTAAGGAGAGAGTAGAATAGGGAAATCATAAAATATGCGATGAACACCGAGATGAGCCGGACCCGAATGAGGGAACCTGTGGTCAATTTGTTCTGGAGGCCGGATACTTCTCGTGCAGAGACTCCGATCATCTACGTCAAGGAAGATTTTAGCTACCGCTTTGCTGATTGATGAAACTACGCACGACGATGAAGAATGATAGGATCAGTAGGTAGATCAGTCCAACGAATGTGATAGCGCTAGCACTAGAGAAAAAATTAGCACATTGGGGATGAAGCAGAAAGTAATAGAAACGTACACGGGGATATCGAATGGAACGAGGTTGTCTGTAGTATAGCTTATAGGCTCCGCTAGAATTTGTGGCGCCGAACGGGCGATAGAGGATAGTGATGAAGACGACGCGAGTTGTACCACGAATTGTTGCGCAAATTCTTGGGATATAACTGCGAGGAGAGCTTGAACAGAGGGCCGTATCAGCGAACGACTAGCAGAATGACGTCAAGTTGAGACAGTAAAAATATATCGGAAACGTACTATGCGTTCTCGTTTCTCGCTTCTGCGCCGTAGAACGTTATTGCTTCTGATCCATCATATGAGGAGTTCACCGATGATACAGCTGCGTTTAACGCGCTGGTTGCGTTGGAGTGAACTAGGCAGTGTTGATCAATACCCAATGAAAGGAGAAAAGAAAGAGGTGACATACCGACAACAGCTACCCATGTCTTCTGCTCTACCACCCTATTGGCCACCTCTTGCCAACTACCAGGAAATTCACTCGCGGAGACCTGCGTGAACGTCACCTTACTCGACGACGAACCCGCCGTGAGGCCCTGCACCACCGTGTTCCCCACCGTTGACCCATCGAGATCAACGACCCAACCGTGCAGATTATGTGCCGGAATCTTCCACAGCGCGCCCCAGTATATAGAGAATATGCAGAACATTACGATCACCATCGCAAAGCACCCGCCGAAGAGTATTTTGAGGTAAATGGACCGCGAGGCCTGTATTGAGGGCGTCTTGTCGAGAAATTGGGAAGAGTAAGGACGGTCCATGGCGGGAGTGTCGCGCTCGGCGGTGGCGGTATCGATTGACATGCGGTCGGACATGGTATAGTATGTAGATGTAAAGAACAGAAAGAGAGGAAATGACGCTCCTGGTCACAGGGGTATATATAGTCATGTCTTCGGTAAAGTTTATCCGGATGGTGGAAAGGGGAAAGTGCTGCGATTGGTAAGGATCGCAGTGACAAGAGGTTACACGGTTAAGTTGCCGGATACTGATGTTAAGAATCAGAGTATTTCAAGCAATACAAGAGTCGATGAATACTCAAGTAAAACCTGAATTGTGAGCGAGGATGTCCGAGAGCCGAGTTCCAACCACCAAGAGGGATCCGTAAGGGTGTTAACAAGCGCTAGGCGTAGTTAACGAAGGCTTCAGCAAGCGCTAGGCGTAACTGACAGGGTTTCCGAAAAGCGCTAGGCGTAGTCAGGAAGCAGTTGATTGGCAAGCGCTGGGCGTAACCGATCAGGAATGCTTAAATCACACAGTAAAGTGGACGTTGAAGAGTAGTAAAATTAGATTAAGATACAATAGTACAGACAGTGATTATATACTAGAGGTTTCGAGTCCTTATTGTTCTACAATGTTCTACTGTACTCTAGTATCTGTAAGAAAAATAGAGAAGGTAAGAGAAGATACGAGCGAGTCACCGTTGAGACCGAGAAGCCCGAGTACAGGCATGTGTTGACTCATGGGCCGAGTCGGCAAGTACCCGATATCCATAACAACTGAGACAATTCCGCATTGAGAAGGCAGACAAAGATGAGAATAGACGATGGGTACGTTTCCTTGAAGGAGCAGTCCTCGCGCTAGGAGAGGTCGACGAATGAGGACGGCTTGTATTTCGCCGATTATCCAGAAGAGTGCAGAGGATATGTCACGGATAAACGGGAGATAATCAAATTGCGCTAGCTTATTTCTTGTCATCGTTAAGCATCCTGATGACTGTGGGCTGTTTCGAGTCATCGACGAGCATCGAGAATTTTACCGGACCCCAAGTTCCGCAGTGGTTCTGCGGCTCGTGTTACTCAGCGTGAGGGTTATCCCTGTGATCACGATTTGCGGTGGCACTGTCTTCCAGATGAAGTGGCGGCCCGTGCCGTTTGCTTCCGCCGGGAAGATGAGGCAACCAAAAATTTCCTAAGACAATCATTAAATGTTACCATCAGGTCGCATTTCCGGCCTAAGTACCACACGCCACAGTTTTGCTTTGAATGCTCCTTGATAATTCTGTGGATATGGCGGGAGGCATACCTGGAAAGCAAGATCTTCATCCTCTTCGGAAAGACCGTCAGGATCTGGCATCCACTGATGCCTCTCAGCCCCGAGTTCGAGCTCTCAGCCAACATGGGAGAATCTGGAAGAGATGCGTACTATATGATACTGTCGGCACATATACTGGAAACCGTATCGTACGCGAGTGATCGTTGAAAAAGAAGCCGTATGTGGCTATGCCCATTCCCGCGGCCCTTCATTTGAAAGACGACCGCTGTCACGTCTAAACTAGTAAGATAGATATAGAGAGGGCTTTTGTTTTCGGACTTGATCCTCGTAGATGATTGTTAACAATCAGATTAAATTCCCATCTCCCCGACTATGTATGCATACCGCTACTACTATAAGTCCAATGTCCATGAAAAATGAATGCGTGTAGAAACTAGATAGATATAAAAAAGAACCACGAAAAAAACCTAAAGAACAAGACCTATGATCCACTTCGTTCACTCTTCAAACCGACCAGATCAAACAGCTGTGAAATCAAAAAGCTGATCTCCCGAACCGTCGCAAGCTGCCAACGTCATAGCACCAGGAGCTTTGGCTGTGACGCATTGCTTGTTGGTTTCACCGGAAGAGATCCTGCATCCCGAAGCGACCTTGCCCTTTGTCTGGGAGACGTCCGCTGAAGAACACGACGAACAGTCAACGAACCATTTCTGGCACCTGCATATGGGGTAAGTCATGGAGATATGCAAAAAGACGAGACAAGCACGTACTGATTGCCACCTGATGGATCGTTATTGCCAATCACGGGTGCTCCGCCTTTGACTTCGAGGGCGAAGTTGACGTCCTCCACAGTCCTGTGAAATTCTCGTCAGCAACATTCGGAACAAGGGTGAGAGACGCTTACTTGACAGTGTAGCTGACTACGGGGAACCCGGTCTGCTGGAAGAAGAACTTCGAGGGCGAAGAACTAGCGCTGAGGGGATTGCCGACGACGGGCTTGGCTGACCAGGAGAGTGCGCCACTTGCGGTAGACAAAGTGAGAGCAGCACCCGCAAAGTTGGGATGACAGCTGCCTTGGGGGACAACCGGGTCTTTGGGGGGACAGTCTTTGGTACATGGGGGAACTGTAGGGCAGTTTTTGGTGCACGGTGGATCCACGACTGGGGGGGAAGTCGGGGGACAGTTTTTGGTACACGGGGGAACCACTGGGGGGGTAGTACAGTCTTTGGTACAGGGGGGAACCGGTGGGACTGTAACTGTGGGGGGACAGCTTGTGGTAGCCGGAACCGGGACTGTGGGGGTATAGCTTGGGGGAACCGGGACTGAGGGGGTAACCGAGTCTGGGGGGGTAATCGGTGGGTAGCCCCGGGCAGCCAAGGGTGACGCGGTAGCGGCAGTGAAACAGAGAGCGAAGAGGAAGAAGGTCATCGAAGAAGACATTGGAAACAAAATTGAAAAAGTAGAGGTGAAAATGATCAGTTTTCAAGAAGGCGAAGAAGATCAAAAAAAGCAAGTAGAAGTTAAAGGTGATGGATGACCAAAGCGAGTAGATGGTCTCTTTTATAGTCCAGCCAAGATCGTGGCACTCTGGGCGGCGAACGGTGAATGGGAGGCTGTACAAGATCGGGGAGGGCTATGAGCGAGGTAATGACGAAGTTTAGGATTAACTGTATTCACCCTAGTCGAATGCGGGCGGGAGGAACTGTTGCCGCCGTTGTTTCAGATCTCGCGCCCGCGTGCCTCTGAGGATAAGTATGATTGTTGGCTGGCCATACGCTCAACTCCGGCTGGGTATCCCTTGTATTCGCAGCGCCAAGCACATTACTGCGAAATATACTTCATCCAGGCCGTCACCCCAATACTGGCATACAAAGGTCTACGGAAACACAGTGCAGGAAGATGAGGACGGGCTAGACTGCGAAGCCATTCAATTGGAAAGAGATCACTTGGGCGACGTCGACGGCAGAATTATCGTAGTCAGGTCTCTGCGGTAGCCGAAAGTTCCAATCTGGTATTCTTGTATGGCTCATATCTTTTACCCCCGTCATTAGCCTACATGAGATAAACGTGAAAGGCTAAACTGACCGGCAATAGTATAGGTAGTACTTTCAACCCTCATGGAACCAGTTCATTCAGAGTCAACGTAGAGACTAGCACGTCAGCATGGATATCTTAGTACGATGTTACAATTTCTGGGGGCGTATCTCAGTCGAGACTTGTCGGAGTGGGAGAACCAGCTAGAGAGTGATAGACTACATGATGTATCATTCCTGGCATGTCATGTCAAATTTTCTTGATCCTTCATCCGAGTCGTCGACAGAGGGCCAGGCGATAGCTCTTAAAACTATCAAGACGTGGTCATTGGAGCTATTTCAAGGGGAAATACAGAGTGCATCGAATAAACTGCAGTGCGAGCGAGGCCGGAAGGTGTGTGCGTGCGGTGTGCCGTAGTTGTGCTGTGTGCTGGCACAATCCCAGTCTAGAACCCGGGTCGAGGGGAAAACCCTTTAAAAAGGAATTCCGAGGTCACCTGATACCAGATCCGGCAATCAAACCCGCTTGAAACCGGAGATTGATCTTCAGTGACCATTCTACCTTTTCCATTCTTTCCTTCGTACCATCACCATCATGCCTCTGAGTCACAATGAACTCGCTCATCTCGAACTTTCTACTCCTTCCAACACGCTCAAACCAAGCCATAACTGAAATTCAAGAAAGTTTATCGACAGAATGAAGTAATTCACAGTCTTCACTTTTTTCCATTCTCGACGAATACAACGCCGGTCGAAGGAATCGAAGAAGGAACATGGTGAGTGTCGTACGTGCCCCTCTGTCCAGCCTAGGACTCATCATTTCCTCAGACAGACTATTCGTTCGCTGGAAATGTTGGCTTGCTCTTGCTGGGCCTTCTTGATTCTCGCCCGTTTGCGGATGAGCGACCCGTCGGTTTTTTAGTTTCGTTAAAGGAGATCGAGTTATTCAAGCAGAGAAGCAGAGAAGATGACAACGCCTTGGTTGAGAAAGAGGATCGACTCTCTTCCAGTAGTGATAGTGAGTAATGATCAGTTTGAATATTTTAGTGCGTCTCTCACCTGCTTTGATGTGGTCAAGGATGCAATAATTTCTGGCAGGACTCTGCGGCCACTGACTCTGCGGACTCGATATTGTTAACGGAATCCCAACCAAGATATCTGAAGGGTGAGTGATGTCATAGTCTTTCTTGTTATCTTGACCCTAAGAGAGTCACCGTGCAGGCCGTAAATCAGTTAGACATGGTGTTAGATTCATCCTTGAGAGTCGTTTCCAGTGGTGCAGTTAAAGGCGGGATCAGGGTGCATAACTTTCATGAGGTATGTACAATTTTCTTCCTCGTACAATGCGTTTACTCATAACCGCCCAGGGATCTTCTTCCTCACGACAACTTCTCGGACAGTCAGTCTTACTCTTCATTGTCGTCAGGTGACGAGACCGATGCGCGACACAGGTCATTTCGTCACGTCGGAAGAGAGCGCCTCGCACGAGTCGTCGGGACCTTTCTCTTCCCTGGACCTGCAGAAGAAACGGAATGTCAACAGTTTCAATATTCTGTCATTACTTGACAGGTGCGTTGTGTTCTATAGTTGTATGTGCATTTTTAATAATAGGTCAGGTGGAGCTACCGAATATCTCGTCAGCGGTTGCAAGATCCTAACAAGCTATTCTGCTTTACCCGGCCGCGGTAGGGGGGTTGCAGGAAATTTCCTCGTGGTCGTCGGTCGAGGGAGCTACAGAGGTGTCGGCGTGTTGAGATTCAAAGGAAAGTAAAAGGTTTCTGTCATTTTTCGTGTTGTTCCCTGGGTGAGCCAATGCTACATTTCGTTCTCTTTTTAGCCTACTAACCTTTCTATACAGTACTACTAGAGGAAGAGAAAAACGTGGATATACCGCTTCTACACTTCGTGATGGCCGGCCTTGCATCCTTCAATCATTTCCTTCAATTCTAAAGGTGCATTCTTCGAGAAAAGGACGCCCGTACTTTGCAGGGTCTTATGTGCTACACCGTGGACTCGCGAACATATCCTCCTCGTATTCCTTCACCGTTTTCGCCAAATATTCCTGCATCGTTGTTGCTGAGTCGTCTCTCAGAACGGCAACTACTTTTTCTGCCAGCTGTAATGCACCCCGGATGGTATTGTTCACCCCTTCCCCAGTAAACGGTGTCATGACATGAGGCGTCACTCCTGGCCGTGAAGTACCATCGGTCATCCAAAGTCACCAGTTTTTACTAACTTTTTAGCCTACCCCAGACGGGCGTTTCTTTTGGCGGATGGATCAGAAGACACGCTCAATCTCGGATTCGTGGTGGGAGCTGGCGGAGCATGGCCCCACGTTCGTCTCCTTGAAACAGCCGATCTCCCCTTCTATTCGGGCGTTAGTGGTGTGGAGATCTGTTTCCGCAACGTCAACAAGACTCATCCGGAGATTTCCAAGCTGGTGGGACTTTTGCCTTAGCGACGAGAAGGCGTGTGCAGCACTGGTAGTACCTATAACCACGCCATGCTTCATACTCCATAAAGCTGGATAGATGATTGCAGTATCGATTTCTCAAGCCCGCAACCAACCAAGACCGCGATGGTTGGGCAGTACTTCGATGATTGGAGCGAGGCCAACAAGGATCTCATACGTCTAGCTAACGAGGACCATGGAAGCTGATGATTTTGCCTGTGAATTACCCCTCGATGGATTTGGCAGGGACAGAATCGATGAGGAGTTGACGTAGCTGAGTTCTATGGATATCAGGGTGCGGTTCTCCGTCCATATGTATGAAATCGGCCTTGTCTGGGCGCATGGGCCTTTGGAACTCTGAAGAGCGACCGGCGAGCTTCAGGGCCGCTTTCTGGTATGTCGCCAAGGTGCTGAAGAAGGCGGGCATGAGAAGACCGCTTGGACCAGTTCCAATGATTGCTTCGTTAACAAGCGCACTGCATTCCTTCTCTCTCTTTTTTACGGCATTTCAAGTCCACGTGGGAAGACCCGCAGACAATTTTAACGTTCGTTCGACGCGCGCCCCATGATGTAAATTCTATAAGCTCAGACAGCAGTATACCGAAGACGAATGCCATCGCTTTATGCATGCCATGCGGACTCGACAATAACAGGTAGACTTTTCCTTTTCCTATTGTTCCCGGTCGCTAATGATGCTTCGATCTGTAGTGCTCAGGATGTCCTATCTGCGTGTTGTCATACATCACGTCCACTGCAATTCCTTACCTGTCGAACTTTACTTAGCCTGGAGGCACCAGAGTAATACTCCCCAGGGATTGTGAGGACGCGATTTCGTATTTTTTCTCGGTCTGTTCTGGGCTACCGCATAAACGTTAAAGGGTAATACCGCTCTCGGAAAGCGGGAAGGCATAATGCGATTGGTCTCCAGCGCTCGGGATCTCCATGACAATGATGACGTCCTCGCCAGCCTTCTTTGCCGACAGCCATTTGTCTTCCCCCACTAGTGCCGCGCAAGTCGAAATATCCTTCCTCAACATCCTCACACCATTTCCAGGCCCACAATAACTCATCACGATGGTCGTAGCCACCGGATCAGGTTTCTCGGCCTGCTCGTTGAGATCCTGTGTCCTCAAAGCACGGATAAGATTCAAATGCGCTCGAATATCATCTCTGCATTTCGCAAAGCAGAATTCGAGGTCAATGCGGGAAATTCCATACGATTTTCCATCTGCGATGGCTCATAAAACAGATTTGAATATGAAACACGATGGAAGTTACCTTTCCGTCTTAATTGATTCTCCAAACATGACAAGCGATGTCCTGGAATCGCCTTCCAGTCGATCTTTTGGCACTCTGGGGAGCAGTACATCACGTTTAAACATCCACCACAGCGTCGGGAAGATGTTCGAGACGTGTTCCTCTTGTTGGGGCACTATATCAGATGTGAGAAGAGAGAATGTGATTCTAATGGGACGATAACAGACCTCCTGGTTCTCGCATAGAAACCGACCGTTGTTTTCTTCCACGTCATATCGATGCATGTCCTTTTCGCGTTCAAGAGCGAGCGCCTTTAAACGATACCAACTTTGGACTACACGCTCTTGTCCTCGTGTCGACTTGAACTTCTTGGCGTGCTTCACGGCCCGAAGGATCTGGCGCAGGACAGATCGATATACTGACAAAGTCGCCGCGCCGTCCAATACCCTGACC
The DNA here is from genome assembly GCA_030435635.1 of Armillaria borealis. NCBI lineage: Eukaryota > Fungi > Basidiomycota > Agaricomycetes > Agaricales > Physalacriaceae > Armillaria > Armillaria borealis. The sequence goes on from JAUEPT010000111.1 coordinate 21,278, forward strand.
AAAACGTCAAAGGTCATCGGCGGGGTCATTCCAGCTCCCAGGGAACCCTTGTTCAAGGAGATAAAGTGGTTTACCATCAATACCGACTCGAGGAGGTGGAAGTCCAATGCCTCTGTAAAATTGTACACGTACGATTGGGAGTGTGCCGAGACGATCCCAAGCAGGTGCTGCAGCCCCACCATTCGTATTCTGGCCTCTGAAGGAGAGTATCTCTTGGGTTTAGACACAAGTGTGCGAATCGCACGACAGGACCACATAATCGACTTTCGGGCGACTAGGCAGTTGAAGATATCGTCCGAAACAAGCGTGCAGAATGCTAAGAGTTTTCCACTTCTGGCGTAGTCAATGTATTTCTGCGGCTGACGAGACTGAGCCTCAATGATACCCTGCATTACCACAGTGGCCACGTCCTCTATTTCGTACCGCGATCGTACGATTTCGGACATCTCTTCTATCCTTTCATCAAAAGAAGTAAGAGTAGCCATCAGTGCCCGCATTTCGTATGCTGATTGGTATCCGCGAAGGGTGAGGTGTAGCCAGAATCGAGCGACGTTTTCGATAAAGTGAGGTTCGGAGTATAAGGTAAAACGGAACCACTCGTTTTGTATTAGAGTCGAGAGGAGGGGCGCGATGCAAGACAGGTTCTTGTCTGGGATACCACCGATATCAGGACTTTCCTCGATGCTGATGGATATATCAAAGGATCGGAAGAAGTAGCGGGTCCATGAAAGAATGGTGTCTGTCATGGAGAGTATGTCTTTCCACAGCTTCGTAGTACCGTGTTCTTCCCCGTACAAATCGGGAACTCCTTTGGCGAATGCGGTGAAGCAGGCGCGGATTAAGGGAAGGTCAGTGTTATAGTCGTCATCAGATGGAATGTTGGCAGTGGATAGATGATGGCGGAACGCTTCGAAAAAGGAAGGGAGAAAGCTGGATGCGAAGGGTATGCTAGTGCTATCATCCCAATCATATGCGATCTCGTTTATTATCGAGATTGTGTGTGGACTATCGAAATCCTGTCGTTTAAACAGAGATCGATCAGCAGCATTCCCGAGTGGCACCAAGAGATAACACACTTTGACGGTCGGCATCTGACGTTGAGGCATATAAAAACCGGCCATGACTACTTTTATCAGACTTGCGATGGTGCGAGATGGCTCCTACAAGCTGAGTACACGCTGTGTAGTACAAGCTCGCTTGAGGTCGAATCGATCTTGTATCGCCACCGGTTACCAGTGTGACCTGCCCTTTCTCGCAATCCTCAGACGATAAATCGTGATGGCAGATAGTGTATCCGCAGCGATGGTCCAGGGATTCAGAAGGTACCCGGTTCTTGACTCAAGCCAGTGTTTGATAGAGAAGGCAAGTAATGATCTCGATGGCGATTGTGTGGTCCTGGCAAGATCGGCAGAGATCGATTGAAATTCCCGACGCGGCGACGCGAAAATTGAAATTGAAATCTAAAAAGGAACATGACTCACGTGATGTTGCGACGCATCTCCTTCACAATGATGATTCTCAGATTCCCAACACAAATCGCATCCTTCATCGTGCTTCATACATGATATAGCCTTCTGTCTGAGCGCTCTTTTGCATACTGACAGACCTTTCCACGCCCTAAACGAAGCATTCTGCTGCGGCGAAGGTCCTACTACTATGTGCTACTACTCTGTCGAACCGCTTTGCTAAGGCTGCCGTGGCTTTATTGGCTTTGCCCAGTCGATATCTCCTCTTTTTAATACTCTATCGTAATAGACTGCCACCTGATTGTCTACGCCAGGCTCGGATAGGTTGTTGACCAAGTCTGTCTACTCCATCGGTTCTCCTTCGGCATCCACGAATTGAATCGGCCCTAGATAACAGAATTCCGAATTTACATGCAACATCGAATAGCTACTCTTACGTACCTCCGAGTCGGATACAACGTGTGAGTAGGTGCCCTCTATTCAGTCTTTGATGACCTGATAAAAGTCCATAGAGGACGAAGTCATTGGAGTTGGTATGGTGACTAAAACCCGGTACCAGCCATATGTTCATGAGAAATGACATTCCTCGCCGAGTCTAGTCTAGGACTACTTCACTGATGCAAATGCACCGTCTCGTCAACAAACGCTCACAAGGGATCGCTGCCAGAAGATAGATTTCTTCAGACACGGCCAGTCGCGGAAATCCCCGACGGTATGTAGACTTCGGACAAGCAACACGGGCGGCCAGAGTCACGACCGCATACCAAACTTTGACATCCTTACGTGCTCGTTGATACGTCATCCCTTCTCGGCGGACTCGTTTGTTCTGTCAGTACCTTCCGAAGTATTGCTGGGTCCCTTTGCCGTCGATAACCTGGATACATACTAAGCCCATCCCATTGAAGCTCCCATCAGCCAGCTTACCTTGACGTGTCTGCAGCACGTAGACAAGGCTTAGGGTGGAGAATACACCCCGACTCTTCGCCTATATATGTTGATATCTCGGGCCATCAAAAATTTCGACGTGGGGTACCGCTGCTAGGGATTGTCTATCGATACTCCGTAAGGATGTATTCGCTCCTTTGACAGTTTGCATCTGTCTGCCTGCGTTCAGCTGTGCTCCCCGGCTAACTGTTGACATCTGACCCGCCCTCAATACGTTTAGTTCTACGTCTCTGGGGGTTTAGACAACCAGTCATTCACAGAACGCCCGGTCATACCGAATGTGTATTCGTTTATCCGGATCCAGGCATCGTGATCTGCCTGTCTTCCAGTGTTCCGCCGTGTGGTGATGGGGCTGCGTCCCGAAAAGCTTCACACAAAATACCGACTATTGTTACTAAGGCTCTGTGACAGGCGGAAATCGAGAAGCAGTACTCGTGGTAGCGGCTCCCGTCTATTGAATGGCAATCACCATTCACGTCGCACGGAGACACTTCCAGCGGTGTAGTAGATAACACGAATTCCATAAACCAGTCAAGTCTTATCCTGTCATCTTGCATCCAAGGCATGGACTGATGGTCAATAAGCTTCAGGCAAGCCTTGTCTTGTTTTTGCACGGCGAACTATGTCAATTTTCATTCGGGTTTTCTTTCGATCAGTGCCAGACGTTCGGTGCACTAGATCTCTACGCCCGCCTGAAATATGCCATCAAATACCCGTCTCTACGACCGTCTGATGCAACTGTCCGTGATCTCCCCGAACATTCGAAGCAAGGCTGGACGCATCATGCATTCACTGTATTCCATATACGACGCGCATGTCATTGACAAACTCGACCGCATTAATTATGATTGCGTGATTCTGAACGATCGCGTCGCCGTATAAAATGCCTGAGCTAGGCGTCGAAACCCAACACAAACTACACTTCGTACCAACATGTCGACCATTCCTCACGGTGGTGTTCTCAAGGTGAGCGAAAAAAAACCTGGTGTAATCCCTTCGAAGTATTGCTGACTTTCCTGTTCTTTCTAGCATCTCGTCGCAAGAGACAATGAAATTTCTCACCAACTCAGAGCGGAAGCAGAGACTTTGCCTGACATTGTCCTCACTGAGGTGCTTTTCCCTCTATTTTGTTATCCCAGGCATTGATTTTCTCCCAAGCGACAACTCTGCGATTTGGAGCTGATCGCTAATGGAGGCTTTAGCCCATTGGAAGGTTTTATGACGGAGAAGGATTATACGAGGTTTGCAAAACGGTTTATTTTGATTTCTACTGATTTATCCCTAAAGATTGCGTTTATAGTGTTGTCGATACTCTTCGGTTGGCCGACGGAGTTTTGTTCCCCATTCCTATTACTCTGGATGTCTCTGGCAAAGAAATAAGCCGTCTCTCGATTGTCTCTGGCTCGCGAGTTGCCCTCCACGACCCACAGGACGAAGCGGCTCTCGCCATTATAACTGGTGTGTCTGAATTTTCTACTCCATGGTCCTCTTCTTACCTCGCGATAGTTGAGGATATATACAAGCCAGACTGCGCCAAAGAAGCGGTCAAAGTCCTCGGTGCCGACGATCCTGCTCATCCAGCCGTCAGCTACCTTCGCAGATGCGTACAGGAGGGCCAAGGGAATTCTGCATCGGAAGTTATTGGGTTCGACCCCCAAATTGGCCATGATGTTGTACGTTTGAGGTGTTTGCATAGTTTACCAGCGCATACCAGGCGATGGTGTCCAGTCGTTTATTCATGAAGTACCCTTCGGCGAGCCAAACCCATGGAAGATAGATATTTCCCTCCTCGCGATATAACTTGGAGCCCATATTTAATTTGATAAGTAGAACAATGTACATTCGTCGGTGACTGAAGTGGTATAATACATAAGACGCCTGCCAAGATGTACCATAAATAATAAACTTATATCATGTCCACAGAAAGAGAAAACATAAGAATAACCGGGACACTTAAGTATAAGTTACGTTCACAGTTGGTCGGAGGTGAGATTCCCGTAAATCGGACAGAGTTGGTCCCAGGCAGCTGTCAAATTTGTTTCTCAGTATCTCTCATGGTCGGAGATATAGAAAAAACGCTTCGTACTCGGTGGGTTTTGCGTCTGGATCGTGTCGACATCCTCGGCGAAAATGACAGTGAGTCCGCTAGAAAAGGGATATTAGCACGGGAAATAACCGGAAATGAATGAGGACTCACATTTCCAGATGCCAGTCGATATGGCTGACGCAGTAGGATTAGCATTCATAGTATATTTCAGCGCGAGGTAAGATATTTACCAGTGAAAGAACCAGGGTCCGGCGTTGTCCGTTGTGAAACGGACAGTAACGTTGTCAGTGCCAGAACCAATCGATACGACATCACGACGGACCTGGGGAGTATAGCCAGTTATCACACACCGTAGAAGGAAGTGAGGAGGACTTACTGGGTTCGCGTAGTTGTATTCGGTGCTCCCTGCGCTTCGTACGACATCAAAGGTGTGCTAGAAAAGGGTTTGATTACAAAGGTCTGCGGATAAGTGGAGAAGTATCTTACACCGTGAAGATGGAATGGGTGCTGGTAGAAACGTCAGCCTGGGAGTGCGTCACGAAAAAGAACGATACATACAGGTCCACCGAGTGCCAAGGCTGGAACGCTTATCTCAATGACCTTATTCGGTGGGAGAGTATAAACGCTCCCAGAAGCAGGTTCTGCGCTGAGTTGGCCCCGCTCAAGATCTGCAAAAGTACTGGTGCGGTGGGCGGGATAAAGGACGCGCCATTGACTGTGAATCTGACGTTGGTGAAATTAAACGCGAGGGCTAGGTTAAGCGTAATGTCTGCCCCGCCAGCTTGTGGCAACCCAGGGGCACCGGGGTTTTCGAGAGGGTGGAGGTTCGTCTCAAGGAGTGGTATAACACTCGTCGTCTGGTTACTCGTTGGATCCCCTGAAGCTGCCCAGACGTAATGCACCACACCTGAGTTGATCCCTCCCTGGAAGCCCTGCGTTCCGAAGTTCGGGCTCGCGCGCATCCAGTAGTTCCCGATCCTTTGATTTGCGTTGAGGATGAGGGAATATCGCTGCCCGGCAAAGATCTGGACGGAGTCGACGACGAGGGGCTGGGTGTTGATGCCATCGGCTTCGATGACGGTGAGGTTGTGGGAGTCGATGGAGAATACCCAGTTGGGGTCGCAGGAGGCGGCTACGAGGCGGAGGCGGTAGCGTAGTCCGCGGACGACGTTGAGTTGGAATAGGTCGGAGGTCGGCTGGATTGATGGTCAGAAAGGAGGGTGTGAGAATGTGATGGGAACATTGGGAAGTTAGTACTTACACCACCTGCGTAACGTCCTTTACCTATTTTTGAAATTAGGAAATTAGGTTTAGAATGATGAATTTGTTCTGACGTACCGTTGATCAGGGTAGCATCGAAGACCGGTGCTTGTCCCGCCAGTGCGAGGGCCGGTGTGTGGTACCTAGTGTGTTTCATCATGAGAACTGTAGATTCGACAGTCTGCAGAAGAGAGGTATTCACCAGTCTGAAAGTGTGATCACCGTTGCCTCTAGAATGCGTGTCAAAAGGCGAAAGATCGGAAGGGAAATTTTCTCGTACCGGTGTCAATATCGTAACGCAATCGGTGAGAATCGAGGGGATCGTAAATGACCAGAGGTCCCCGTAGACCATCACAATACTGCGTAGCTGTGAATGTTGTGTCACCGTTCTGAAGAAAAGACGACGTAAAGGAGAAGGACGTACAAAGATGAGAGTGATACCAAAATGTTCCCGCCTGATCAGGAACTGTGAAGTCGTATAGGAACGAATGGTTCTAGACAGGATTAGCGTCTGAAGAGTGGACATGGAGGATTTTCACTCACGGCAGCGATGGGGCACTGGTTAACGAAACTAGGCCTGTGGTCGTGAGAGAAAGTGAGTTGCGACACTTTAGATGTCTATTATATACTCACCCATCAGCCCAGGAGGATCCTTTCTGAAACAGACCATGCCAATGCTATTATCACGGTCGTCAGAGAAACTAGACAACGCGTCAAAACGAAGAGACCACTTACGATACTGGTGCTTCTCAACATGGTATTGTCCGTCAATTTATCAATGACGTTGATCCTAAACCTGTCGCCCTAGAAGAAAAAAGATGAATGAGAGCAGAACGAGCTTGTTCAGCGAGGATGTATACCTTGATTCCTTTGACGAGCGGGCCTGGAAAGGTTCCACCAGCAAGAGTAGCGCTGAAATGGGGTTATCAAGAGTAAACGGGCAGAGTGAGAGCGGCGCGTACGCTCTAGTGAAACCGTCAGGCGCAATATTTGCGTTGACGATTTGCATGTTAGCTACGGGACCGATGGCAGCGTACGTCCCAGATAGCAAGCCGGAAACGAGGAGAAGAGTGGTGGAAATCATCGTTCTCGCTGATAGAGAAAAGGATCATCCATTCCTGTCTTTATATCTCTGGGTGGTCAAACATCGCGGCAATGTAATTGAATCTGATACGAGCATCCGGCAGCTCTATATCAACATAAGTGTATATCTTGGCGATTACGAGAGACGTGCGTACCTTGGGTATGTATAGAGCCAGGGGTAAGAAGAAGGGGCTCCAATCATGCTGCTTGTCAATGGTAGCGGCCTCGGGAGCCTGGAGGAATTTTGACGTTCATTTGGAGATCAAGGAGGATGCGGATTTGTTACCGTCACATATTTTAGCAAATGCATCTCACTGTTGAATACTGGATCAAATCTCTGAAATTGCACTGGCCGACGTGGTGAGTTGAGAGCTACAGGAAAGAAACAGGAATAAATTTCTCTTACCTTGATAGTATAGCGGTGTCCCTCTACCGGTGGCTGTGCGGGAGTCCTCCCATCATCATTGGGTCCCCGAGAAATAGTCATTCATTTCATACTAAGTCACTAGTCTTACCACCGGTCCAGAAACTTGACCTACAGGTGTCTAGAGTTCCTTCGTGTCGGTTTACTATCCGTGTTTTTTGGCGGACTGCCCGATCCTCGTTATAAGCGCATCACGACGCCTTATACCCGCCGCTGGCCCAAAGACTTGCTCGTTTGCTATAGATGAAACCTGGAGAAGTACGGTATCTGATGCCGGCCCTGTGCGCGATGCGGAGCATGATTAATCGCAATTATTAAGTCAAGGTATTCTCAAGCATGGGGTATTCCGAATTGAATCGCTGTTTTTTGTTGTCGAGACGTCCCGGTACTGAGATGCTGAAGGTCAAAGCAGGGGCAGGATATGTTCGGCGACTGAAAAGTGGCGTGCGACATTGATGCGAACATCAGCACCGTGGCTTAGGTTTGAATCGGACTTAAATCGGACGTTGAATTTTCCCGACCTCATAGCCGACGGCACCATGTTGAACAATCCATTGAGGCTCATTGTCTGTCGCATGAAAATATCCCAAAGGTCTGGATTCTTCCATTAATTTTAACTCTGCTCATCATCTTCCGTCTCTTGTGGCTGCTCTGTTCCGTTTATGATTGTTCGTTGGTTTATTCCAATGGTTTGTCTGCTTGTCTGTCTAGCTATGAATCTTATTCCAGGCCACTATCTCTCCCTTCTGTTGGTCCGATGACCATACCACATGCTTCTGGCCAACTGATAGCCTGTCCGACTTTCGTCAAACCCTCGCCCTGGATTGTAGATGATAATAAGTACCAGGTTTCCCGGGGCCATGCATGCATATTCCCGGATAATATGACCAAGAAAGCTCCAATGCTCTAGTACAAACGATGCGTTTTGCCAAGAATACGGGCTCTCCAAAGACGGGCGTCTTTCTCATCACGGGAATTGATTGCAATAGGTAAACCCTGTCCCCAGATCAAATTCTCCTATCACAGCCACCACTATCTGTATTCTTCCTACCTTCAACAAGTACGCATCATTCGAGCAGTGTTACAATTCTTGTATTCCACTGCCAAACTGTCTGTACAGAGACTCTACCACCACAAGAGGAGTCAATTATGGCTGGTCCCGATGTCATGGTGCGTAAGTAATTTATACACAGTAAGTATTACTTACAGTCTAGCTAATAAACCCATGTCGCAGATGTTTTTAAACGCAAACGCACAACACACTAAACAAACGCATCTCTGTCACGCTTTCGCAGGCGTGACAACGCATGCATATAAAATGCAAACGCACGCACGCAAGTGCAAACGCAGAATTCTACGTGCCCCGTACAGGAGTTCTATGTTGGCGGAAATATTCAAGCCATCCAGGCTCCCGCTCACTTCGACTATGTGGCACTCAGATGTATGTTTTTTTTCTTCATGGAAGACAGAGAGCCAATCATTCATCGTCATAATCACAGTCACCCCCGCCGAATTGCGAGCTCGCTTTCAAAAACTGTCCTGGAGGAAAGTTGACGCGTTCCAGACGCGTAACCCGATGCATCGCGCTCACCGTGAACTGACCGTTCGTGCTGCCCGACAAAGACAAGCAGTACGCAGTTCATATTTTCTCGTGAGAGACCAATCTCAAATAACGCGTTTGGAATGTTTTGATTCACCCCGTTGTCGGGCTTACCAAGCCCGGTGATGTTGACCATTACACTCGGGTTCGCGTGTACGAAGCCATCATCGCCAAATATCCCAATGGAATGGGGCATCTCGCTTTGCTTCCCTTGGTTGCGCATGCATTTGAGTTTAATTAACAAAACACTGAGATAATTTTTATTCAGGCGATGCGCATGGCAGGCCCTCGCGAAGCCGTATGGCACGCCATCATCCGCAAAAACTTCGGCGCAACTCACTTTATTGTTGGCCGTGATCATGCTGGTCCCAGGAAGAACTCCAAAGGAAAGGACTTCTATGGTCCCTACGATGCGCAGGATCTTTTCACCAAGTACCGAGATGAACTTCAGATCGAGATGGTACCTTTCCGACAGATGACTTACTTGCCTTCGACAGACGAGTACCAGCCTATCGACGAAGTTCCGAAAGGAGTTCAAACCCTTGATATTTCTGGCACTGAGCTTCGCAGATGCCTCAAGACCGGCGCGCCCATTCCTGACTGGTTTACTTACGAGTAAATCTTGGTTTATCACTCCTTTTTTACCCTCTCCCAACCGTCTGTCTTCTAGCGCTGTTGTCAAAACTCTACGTGAAAGTTACCCACCTCGCAATCGACAAGGATTCGTTCTCTTCCTTACCGGATTGCCCAATTCTGGGAAAGAGAAGATTGCTAAGGCCTTACAAGTCTCGCTTAATGAACAAGGAGGCCGCAGTGTTTCCGTGCTCCTTGGTGGGTCCCATTCCATTCTCCTTCTTCACATCAAGAACTCATTCAATACACTATTAAAGGATGGAAACACCCAAGAGAGTGCCGATAGAGCCGCATTTGTTGCCGCTGAGCTTGCGCGTGCTGGTGCAGCGGTTGTTATGGATATCGTGCCTTTTTCGGCTGGTGCACGAGTCAACATATGCCTGCTCTCGGCCTTCTCGGTCTTGACCTCGGCATACCAGTATTTTCTCTTACTTTCTCTTACTTTCTCCATTCTTCTCTCTGATACTAGAATACTACGGAACATTGTAGAATTATAATGACTCAATACTTTACTAGTAGCCTATAAATATTGTCCTTACCGTTGTATTAGATCTCCTAATCTAATTTTACACATCTTCGAACGTCCACTTAACTGTGTGATTTAAGCATTCCTGATCGGTTACGCCTAGCGCTTGTTGGAAACCCTGTTAGTTACGCCTAGCGCTTGTTGACACCCTCGTTAACTACGCCTAGCGCTTGTTAGCACCCATATTGGATCCCTCTTGGTGGTTGGAACTCGGCTTTCGGATATCCTCGCTCACGACTTGGGTTTTACTCGAGTATTCATTGTCTCGTGTATTACTCAAAATACTCTGATTCTTAACAGCGGTCATCACCGCGCCTTTTGATACCAATGAAGACGCGCGACAGGCTGCGAAAGATACTATCCTCCAGTCTGCTGGTGCTGATGGTAATGTCTTTCTAATACATGTCGCTACACCTCTCGAGCACTGCGAAAAGACAGATAGGAAGGGCATATACGTTAAAGCACGCCGCGGTGAAATCACTGGATTCCCTGGTGTCGACACAGAGTACGAAAAGCCTTCATGCGCTGACCTTACAGTAGATATGGTGTCGCAAAGCATACCGGAAGTCGTTCATAGTACGCATCTTATGGCATTTCTCCTTTAGTAACTCATCTCTAATCCCAATTTCAGGTATCGTCTTGTTATTGGAGACCAACTCTTTATTGTAAGCATCTTGTAGAACAGCTAATGTAATTTTAATAACTCCAATGTATTATGAATCGTTCTGAAATCGGAATCGGCAATCTCCAAGGGAGGACTTCTTTCGAGTCCCTTGGCTTCTTGACTGCTTACTCTATTCCTCAAAGAAGAATTATCGCGCGGCAGGTCGACTTCCCAGGTTTGGTTCCGTAGTGTGGTAGCTGATCCTAGCCCGTTCTCGTGGCGACATAGTGATTTATACTCTGTAACTGAGCGTCAGATGAACTCGAGGAGAACAGCGGATCAAATTAATTGACTACGATCCACCTTGCCTTTGCCAGCTCGACATGGAGAACCGAAATGTCACCTTCTCCGAAGGCCGCATCTCGCGAAACAATACACTGTTGGGCGGTCAAGACTCAAGACTTGAACATCTCAGATACGACTAAAAAGCGGCCCTTGTCGCAAGAGGAATTCACCCTTGTACACTGCCCAGGCGAATCATCACCTGTTTCCAGGCTCATCGGGAATAAGCAGGACGCTGAAAACCGACGGGAAGCGAGGTCATCACTTACGGTCGAAGTGTCGCATCTCACCGAAGCCATTAATACGACACGGCCATATCCCAGTTGGCCCTGAGATACAGCGACTTCCAAAGAATGGTTCCCACGAGCAACGTCGGGCCACTGTTCTTAATCTACTATCTCTGCATGTGCACCTCAGCAGTTTTGACTTTTTCACAGCTCACTGGATTGACCTGAGACCGTCTCGATTAGGCTCGGTTATCGGAGGGCTTATTGAAGTTGGGACGTATTCGCTAGGAACAAGTATTAGGACCATACCAGAACTTGTCAAGTACAAGGAGACCATAGTATTTCTCCTCACAGTTGTCTTGGAGGGTATTAAATACTAAATCAGTGCAGAGATGTAATCATGTATCATATCGCAGTAAACATATGCTTACTGCTAGGTGACACCGTGCTACTCGCACCACCCTTTTCAGTTATTGGAAAAGATATATCGATGAATTGGAGACCAGTCGAAGACACATCTATGCGATCAAAATATGGGTCCATGTGGGTCCAATCTTCCTACTTCTTTGAATCAGATTTATCTTACAATGTGGGGTACCAGGCAGTAAAAATGTTTGTAAACAATTTCATTGAAGATGGGAAGGAGGAAGCCAAGGACCGTAAGCTTGGAGCAACTGAGGATGCCGACCGAAGAGTGGATTCTGGAATCGGCTGCCATCATTCACGAACTTTCCCATAGTGCGTGACTTTTTACACCCATGTGGTTTCCATGGCTAATTCTGATGGGTGAACCTGGGTAATTCACTTTTTTTTTTACGACGCCCAATCAACAAGATGGGTCGTGTTCCTCAGAAACCCCGCGCTCTCTGTGCTATAATATTCTCTCGGTACCCCGATCTCTTCGATGATCCTGTCTGGAAAGACCAGTACAATTTCATGGGCTTCGACGCCACCCACATCCGCTATGTCAGCAACGCTGTCCTTCCCAAGGTCCGCGAATTTCTCAAGCACCTCAAATATCTCTCCCTCGACAGCGCCATCAACACTGTCAATGCTGAAGGCGACTCCTTTGTTGATGGCCGTAACGCTTACTTCAAGTGGTGGGGTAGGTTTGGGCTCCTCGCAAAGCTCAAGCTTGTTCACGAGACCGCCATCTGTCGCTCCGGTGTAAACATCAAAGCGATGTTCCGCGTCAACAGAGCCACGAGAGGCAATTTGAAGTTTGTGACGTCTGCAATGTTCAGGGATAAAGAAGCGGAGTTGGCAGAGGCGCTGTTTGGGACCGCCCACAAGGACAATGAGACCGGGGCCGTGCATTTGGAGTTCCAAGAGCTCCTTCAATGTCTGACGCTCGAATTCATCGAGCGTCATAGGAAGTCATACAAAAGTGCGTACTCGTCGAAGGAGAGCGCAAAAAAGCATCTGGACTTGGTCTGGAAAGGTAAGTTCTGTGATTGTCTCGTTAGCGTCGCATTGACTTACAGTTTAACAGACTTAGAAAAAGGGCACGGGACCATCTCTCTGAGGGATGCGAAGAAAATCTCGCTGGTGCTCGTCAAGTATGAAAAGTGCATCGGTTGGGAGGCGACGGACGATGACCGGCTGGAAGTTGCCATGTTTGAGAAGAGGAAAGGAGAGTTCGAGCAGGCGCTGACCATATCGAAGGTTAACAAGAAGGAGTTATAGAGGCAGAAGAAAAGCACTCTGTGTAAACGGTGGTATCTCAATTTGTGGACATTGCCATGTAATACTACCTACCTCCTATCTACCTACCTCCGCCGGGACATAGCAAACATATACTTACTGCTAGACAATATGTACCGTGGTCCGTGATATTTGAGCCTCTTTTTAGTTACACATTAAAATTTGAAAAGCGCCGCCAGTGTAAGCTGATCATCGGTCATCAATGACATCAATAGTATTGGGCTTTCAGTAGATGGAGGCGTGCAAGTCTCAAGTGCACGTCGAGGCCGAACAATGCCTGTCATCGGAAGGCCAGTAAGACAGCGGACAGGAGCGACTGCATGTCCCTTGCAGAAAATCGGCTGTTAGTGGAACAGCGAAAAACGGTTGTAGAAAAATCACGACTCAAACCTGTAAAATACCTGTCATGAGTCATCCACGCAATTGCGTCTCGGATAGCGTCAGTGGCTGGAACGCGCGCGAGTCCTGTAATTTTTTGGCTTGTCATGTGAACGTTGGAACGAAAATCTCTCCGCCGGCGTTGTCGCGGTCAGATGATCCCGACGCGCGTTTTTGACGAATAGGATGGCCCGCATCGGCCCGGTGGAAAAATACAATAAAAAATGTAAAGGGTTCTGTGTCGCTTGTGAACACAGCTATGAAGGGATCGATCTGGGTCAATTCGAGAGCCGGGAATACGTATCAGTATCGGCTAGAGAATATCAGTGCTGCTTTCTTTGTACCGTATGGTCCCCGCAAATCTGTTTGCCGGTGAATTAAAAAGATAGGATAAGTCATCCTGAAGTACGGCATTGGAAGCACCTCGCTCGGAGAGTGGACTCCCGAGAACATGAAGAAGACAGCTACTAGGCCAGTTTCTCCTGCTCTTCTTAAGTTCCTATGTCACTTGAGGCTGGTTAGCAAGATCAAGTAGCTCAGACAAGGCTGGGAAGACCATGATATTTGCCGATCACATTCCTCTTCGGACAAAATGGTTGTCAAATAACTGCGAGAAGGCCAGGCGAGTCGTCTGAGTGGATGTTGTGCCTGTATTCTGAGGCTTCTCAACGAGGCGCGGGATGAGTGTATAGAACGGTCAAAGAGTGGGACCGGTAACTATAAGGCCAGAGATGCGACCGTAGTGCCTAAGCCGAAATATGCTTTAGGCGTCGGAAGGCCCCTGCGGGACCGGAGCCGGGGCCTTTGACTCAATCTATCTTGCTGCGGTGATTGCGGTGATGCCGGGAGTTTACAGTGAACGCTTGCGACCAATGGCACAAGAACAAGATGTTCAACATACATATGTGTAAAGGAAGACCTGTTTGCTTTGTTAGCTGGAGGATGAAAGGGACGGGGGAGAACGCACAATGTAATTTAATAGGAATAGTTGGATGATTGAGGTAGAGAAGCTGACTGAAGGAGATAAGTCAAACGCTCCGGTAATACAGAGAGAGAGGAGCTTACAGGCTATCGACTCCATCCACATCTGCGACGGAACTCAACGAGATGCCTGTCTCGAATAGCTCCGAAGACGAGTGTCTTGAACGACTTAGCCGTCGTTTCGTTCTTCCCTGGGCGGTGGCCAGCATCTTCCGGGAAGGTTAGACTCGAGTGAGTAAACGACACTATTTCTTACCAGTCTTCCTCGTCAGTCTAGAGACCCAGCCTTTCTTTGTCTCTATCTTGGGAATCTCAGTCTTTCGCTCTCCTTCCATGACTCGCTTTTGGTAGATATTCTCGGTGACACGATGAAGGGCGACTTGCAGTTCTAAGTCGGAGACAATCATCGAAGGCGGGCGGGCTTGTTTGGATTTCGTGAGTGCTGGGTACAGTGTGATGACGGTAGAGAAAAGAGAGATTGCTTCCCAACTCGCAGTCTGAAAAGTCGGTGAGACGCAATTGGGAATCTGGTTCCCTCCGACAAAGTCCGAAATCCTGTTGGGAATTGACGGTTCCGCGTCGTTTTAGATCCGATACTACATGCATACATCGACTTGTAGCCGCATCAAGATGAGAATCGGAGAGCCAGCGCTGCCTGTTCGTGATGCCCATGTAGGTCTGATGACGATAGCGTGTCGGAGGAGTAAATACCAGGTCTCTGTAAATGATATGAGCTGGACAACCCTAGTGTTTAACAGCAACACTGATACTTTCCTCGTCACATGGAGTGCCACGATTGACAGTCCGTAGTGGCACGGGTCTGTAGACCACTGCGACGGCCGTCCTTGGAGCTGAGAATTCACTATTACATCTGTCGCAACGATTCCATTGTCTGCCGATATCAAAAAATATAGAGGTTTGTCGGTAGTAGTGGGCGCTATCGTTTCTTCCGGGTCAGAGCACCCTGTGACAAATCTCGATCGGAAAACCATGACAAACGGGTCCCAGGGTGCAACTTACTGGTAAACCTCGTTCGTCCTAAATCTCTCCATTATTGAGCAAAGCAGAACTTGAACCTGTCCAAAATCGGCGTGATGACGGTAAGAAACAGAAGGTCATTTCAAATTCGGGTTGAGTTCCGACCGTCACCGTGTTCTCTCACGCCACAGACGCGACCAGCTCTCCTTGCCAGTGGACCCAACCCCGACACACTAAGCTGTAGTAGGTAAGTACAACGATTAACTTGCGTGTCGTAAGATTGCGCCTAAACGTGGTATTTATCATAGGAAAATGGCAGCAACGTGCAGAGACTAGAGCCTGAGGACAGGTCCCAGGTTGGTCCCAGGATGAGAAGTTTATTCGCCTTGAAGATTTTGGACAGTCATGCTAGAAATATACATCAAATATAGTCCGTGTACTGTTCTTCAGTACTGTTCTTGAGATCTTGAAAACGACGTGATCCGCCAACAAACTGCTAGAACATTAGAAGTATATTACAGGACATGCGACTAAGACTGGCAGTGCCACATACCTGTTAACTTCTGTACGATCTCTGACTTTGAAGTGACACCTCACTTTTAATGGAGCCACAATTTCAAGCGCTTCGATGGTATTTTGGTGATGGCTAGACATCATCGTCACTTGTTAACAAAGAAAGTTGCTCTCTATCAATACAAAACTGACCCAATGGTCGAACCAGGATACCGAGTCCCTTCAAAAAACCCGCGCACTAATCTCAAGAAGAAGAGTGAGCGAACAGAGTTCCCTCAGATGCGTCCATACCTCGAGCACGTATTTGTACGCCAACTCTGTCTCCGACCTCTATGCGAGCGTTAGTGTCACTATCATTCGTGTTCGGGTCCTCCTGCAGCAAGAATACTGGCCATTGCTTGCCAATCCCCATTATTAGCATGTAAATTTGAGCGGTAGTACCCGGAGCACTCCCTCTTGATGAGACATTCTCCTGGCGCAGGTTCGCTTGGTTGCTTAACAGGAGGAAGGTCATGGGTTATAGAAATATATCAGGATGGTCAACCGGTAAATATAGTGAATATTTACCTAAGAGTCTTGTCATAAGGATCAACCGACCTTGAAAATCATTAGCTCTCAAACGTTCAGGCGCTTAGAAGCTACGCCGCATATCCATTGTTGGTTCTTTTTATTGGATTATTGAGTATCGCGCATCACCTTCGGGATCTACGGCTGTTAAATGTCAACAAGGACGTCAAGGAAGAGCATTATTCTCCTCGGACTCCGGAGTCGGACCCCCTACCTTTTACAAAAGTACTTCATCTGATACCGCTTATCTCAACACGGTTCGTCCTCGATCTTTATGAAAAAAAATCAGCGACTGAACGAAAGTCAGGAGGTACAGTGCATTTCATCACCTTCCGACAGTCGATCATAGTGCAAACAAACAAATAGTCATCAGCCGTACATATATGCATCCATATATTAAAGTACTTCTTTATGTTGGGATGGAGAGATGTATTCGGCATTAGTCTTTGCACTCCCGCAGGACGCGGGTCTGAAGATGGCAATTACTAACCAGAATTGAGTACTTTTTTTTTTCTAGGCCCGAAAAAGTAAACACTGTGGGAAAAAATGCAAAATTCTGCCAATCGTATTCTAAAATCCCGAGAAATCAGGGTGTCGATAAGGTCATGAGACGCACTGTAGTAGGAGGACACGATGTTGGAAGTTGACGGACCGGGCGCACCGCACCGTTCGCACCACGATGGTGAATGAGCATTTCAAATTCAACTTCTCTCCGCATTAAATCAACGTTAGGGAACCTTCTACTGAGGTTCCATGAGTAACGTCTTGGTAAACATTCATTATCGATGCCTTGGCAATGACTCATTCTCTTCTCTTTCAGATGAATAAACGCGATGACTAGCGATTTACAGGGCTTGGCCCGAAAGCCAGGCCAAACCGGAAAATGTCATCGCCGATGACATTTTCCGGTTTATGGATCCCGGCTTCACCCTCTTGATACTCATAGGCCCACACAACGTCCGCTAATATTCGGTCCTATAAAAGCCCGAATACTCTTCCTCGTCTCTTTCTTTGACGCCATGACATCGCAGATATTCACCTACAATTTTGACACACCTACCTTCAAGGGCACGACCAAGGTCCATACTGGTCTCTTTATCAATGGAAAATTTGTCGACTCTATTGAAGGCAGCTCTATCGAGTGAGCACTCAGCTCTTTCATCTATTCTGAAGCATACTGATCAATGTGTTTTGTTTCGTTAGCGTAACCAACCCAGGTA
The DNA here is from genome assembly GCA_030435635.1 of Armillaria borealis. NCBI lineage: Eukaryota > Fungi > Basidiomycota > Agaricomycetes > Agaricales > Physalacriaceae > Armillaria > Armillaria borealis. The sequence goes on from JAUEPT010000111.1 coordinate 38,776, forward strand.
AGACGGAGAACCTCAATAATGAAGCATAGTAAAAACGGTGTTTTCAGCCACCGGTGAAACGATTACAGCCGTCGCTGGGGGCACGAAAAAAGACGTCGATATCGCAGTCAAAGCAGCCAAAGAGGTAAAGAAACCCGCCATGCGGACTGCGTAATCTGATGTTATCATTATTTGAATAGGCCTACAAAACCTCATGGGGTCTCAAATGCCCTGGACCTCAGCGGGGAAGGCTCCTTTCCAAGCTTGCAGACCTCGTAGAGCAGCATGCTGATGAACTGGCGGCCCTGGAAACTCTCAATGTCGGTAGGTGCCACACCTTCGCTGAATTCAGAACGTAAAAGCTCACTGAACCGTCTGCAGGAAAGCCATTTACGGCTGCTAAAAACGTTGATGTTACTAGCACAGTCGACGTTTTGAGGTACTTTGCCGGATGGGCGGATAAGATTCACGGGAAAGTGATTGAAGTGAGATATTCGGTTCCGACTATCTCAATTTCTGGCCAAGTGTTAATCTTACCTATCAGACTAACGAGGACAAACTCAGTTATACTCGTCATGAACCTTACGGTGTTGTTGTGCGTGAATGCTTCTAGTCCGTTGACGCATGTGCTCACATCATTCGCAGGGCCAAATCATTCCTTGGAACTTCCCAATGGTGATCTGGTTTCTCATTACCAATTTGAAGTTACGCTAATCAGCGTACAGTTGATGGTAGGGTGGAAACTTGGCCCGGCACTTGCTACAGGAAACACGGTCGTTCTGAAGGTGACCGTCTCTCCTATACTCGAAGACTAATACTGACTATCTTGGAGCCATCCGAAATAACACCATTGACTGCTCAGCGCTTCTGCGACTTCATTATCGAGGCCGGATTCCCACCCGGCGTTGTCAACGTTATCAATGGCTACGGTGAGACGCATCATTCTGTGAAGATATGTCATCAGAAAACGATGCTGAGAGTCGGGCAGGTCACACCGTTGGGCAGGCGATCAGCGAGCATCCTGATATCTCAAAAGTCGCCTTCACCGGCAGTACCCTGGTGGGAAGAAAGGTCCAAGAAGCATCCGCCAAATCGAATTTGAAAGCGGTCACCCTTGAGCTCGGAGGGAAAAGCCCGTGTATCATCTTCGACGATGCGAACATCGAACAAGCTGTAAAATGGACGGCCTCCAGTATCTTGTACGTCCATCGCTTGGCTGCGGTGTTTTGCGGCTAACCGGGTGCTATTGTCCAAAGCTTTAACGCGGGACAGATATGTGCCGCTTCGTCGCGGATCCTCCTCCAAGAAGGCATATATGATACATTCGTCGAAAAGTTCACTGCGGTTGCCAAGGGTCTACAACAAGTGACCGGTGATCCCTTCGCTGCCGAGACTCAGCATGGACCTCAGGTCTCACAGACACAATTTGACGTACGCCTTTAATCTTGTATTAGTGTGCGGAAGGTTCATTCACGATACAGCGCGTCATGAGCTATCTCCATTCAGCAAGGATGGATGGAGCCCAATTCCATGTCGGTGGGGAGAAGCACGAGAACGATAAGAAAGGATTCTTCATCCAGCCGACGATCTTCACTGGTAAAAACAATATGAAGGCCGTCCAAGAGGAGATTTTCGGGCCTGTGGCTGCGCTCATCAAGTTCAAAACTGAGGAAGGTGGGCAAATAACCTGAAGTCAGGTTTTGAGTAAACATTAATAACGAGTGTAGAGGCGATTGAATTGGCCAACGACACATCCTATGGTCTGGCGGCGGCAGTCTTTTCAGAGAGTTCAAGTACGGCTATCCGGGTGATTCACGCGCTGGAGGCTGGTGCTGCCTTTGTTAACTGCTATGGTGTACCGGGACCTAGTCTGCCATTTGGAGGCTACAAGCAGTCTGGTATTGGCAGAGAGGGTGGCGAGTATGCACTGGACACGTTGGTGGTCTTAGTTACTTTGCAGTGCGGAGCTAATTTCTGTCCTAGGTACACGCAAGTCAAATCCGTGCATATCAACGTCGGGGTGAAGCTATAATGAATTGTACGGTAAGGATGCCATGTAATGAAGAACTCTATAATAAGAGTTCATTGAGTCAAGTATTTCTCTTAGTGAGGGCGCTGATGATAAAGTCTGGCTTGAACTCGTGCGCCGACTAGCTTTCTTAAAAAGACCAAGGGGATAACGGCAAATTGACGCATCGTCATTCATCACTGATACACTATACTTTAATCAGAAAATACGCGAACATCAAGCCTTCGTCAGATATGCTTTGGCCATCTCTGAGACCTTGGTATCCAAATTTACCCAGAATCTCTAGCATCTCCTCCTAAACGCAAATAAATCAACGGTCTACCCCTAAAAATTGCCCAGCAAAGAACAACACACCCAAACTTTATCCTTGAGATAGACGACAGGAAGAGTGGAAAGGGCGCCCGCGTGAAGGACGAGTAAGGATTGATGATGGTGGTAGGAAGAGAAGAGCATATACCCAACTAGGCCGTCGCATCGGCTTCGTCGTTACTGCCACGCTAGTCCACAGAGACACGACAGAGAATATTCGTACCACTGGGTCGATGTCGTCGATGGCTTGTAGACGCCGTGTCCATCATTGCTGATGTTGAAGCGGAGTTCGTTCTACTTCTACCGCTACCACCACCATCACGATACCGCTGCCTCCGAGTCTCGTCTCGCCTCAATGTACCTACGTCGGCGAACAGTACATTCGCGTTCGACTGCGATAGGCTGAGGTTTGTTTCTTTACCCAATTCATTGATCATATCATTTAAAATCACCGGTAGCAGCGTTCAACGCTTTCCCCAGTGAAGACGAGGACGCGTCAATACTGTCGACCTTTTCTGCTCTAGATTCGTGATTAGTGGTGGAACGATCCCAGAGAGATAATGAATGAAAGAAGAGCAGCAGAGTTGCCCGACGCCTCGCTTATCTTGGTACGCTCACCTCACGACTTTCCGCGTCTTGTATTCATATTATCGGCAGGAGGACGACGGCGCAGACTCGACAAAGGTCGAGTATAGCACCAGTCCGTCGTTGCTCTCATTATGTCCTGCGCCTAGGTAGCCAGTCAGCTGGGAATTTTTTCGGGCGTATCTGGGGTACAGAATTCCGTACAATGAGTACGTGCATCCTCCGTGGCATGCTCCCTGTCTGACCTCTTTCACAGCTATTTTGTTTCTGTTTGCCTATACAACCAATTTACCTGGATATATGCGCGTGAATCTTGAATCAGGCATCCTACACATTGCGACTTTATATCCCGCCGCGCAAAGTACCTTTCAAAAAACTACGGGACAACGTTCTCCCCAGCGTCGACGCTGCTCAGCTCATCCTACTCACGCCGCCACTTGCGAGCCAGACTCACCGCATCAGGCAGGACAACAAATTCAGGCGAGGACGTCCTTCCCGGTCGCCTGTATGCGCGCCGAATAGACGCCCTCAATTACCAGTACGCTGTCTGCCCTCTATGCATTCCAGAAGTCGTACTCAGATATTCTTTCTGATTAAAGCGCGTCGTAGACGCTGCACCATCCAACCTTTCCCGTTCTCACCCTTATTCGTTTCCGCATTCGATAATCCTACACGGCCAAGCATAGAAATCTTGGCTCACAGGGATTGTTTCACGTAGAACCTGAACCAATCAAACTTGGAACCGATTTGTTCAACGAGCATATTCATCAAGTCCTGAACAATTGTCGACAAGCAAGAGAAGAACTTTTACCCGCCATCGAAATGAATCTCGCGGAGATGAAGCCGTTACTCGTTACTGAACTATACGGATCATACGGACTCGAGCTTTTCTTCTGGTTTATGAAGCATATCCCCGGATATTGGTCCACTCGGATCGACCTTCTCAACGACATCCGAGATATCATTCTCTCTCTCCGCAGCTTGTTGCGAGTAGTCAAGCAGGATGCACGTCTTGACCACGCCCGTTTGCTTGATATTCTCTTTAACCGTTTTATGGGCGTCGTTTCCTCCACAGGCCTTGTCACACCGACAGAGAGTCAAATAACACACGGTTACCGCGGCGGCCTAAGACAGAGCGCGTGCCAAATTCGGCAGGTGACTGGTCCTCCGACACAAATCAGATTTCCATCTCGTTAATCCTTCTCATCAGACCAACTGCCGCATCTCTCGGTATCTCCTCGTTATGCCACGATCCGGTCCGGGACACTTTTGAACAACAGCAGCGTTTATCAGTCTAATATCCAACCTGAGCTATTAATAAGACGTTCGACATCGCGGCGTAATGAAAATTCGTGTAGGACCCGCCATCGGTATCCGCTTGTAATTTCTCTACTCTTCAATCGCCTCAAAGTCCTCTCACTGTCAGCCTCGATAGGATGCCCCTATTCAGAGACACCGTCGTTGCTTGCCCTTATGCTAGTATTCTTTAACTTCGGTGCCTCCCCTTCCTATCTCAAAGTTCCCCAAGTCTACGGTCCAACTCCATTGATCAGGTGTTCGTGCTAGGTTTCGGGTCTACAATTCTTGAGTACCTCTACCTTGGTGATGATATCTCGGATGGTTTACTGCCGTAAGTGCTCTCTTGATAGCCATTTTATTCTGTTCGCCAAATGCTCCCACCTTACAGCCGGGGTGTCATTGGCGTCGATATGAGTACAACGTACGAAATCACACCGGCTGCTACAACGACTGAACATAGAGGTGTCATTCACGATCCCAGTTCCATTGAGGCAGGTAGTAACATGACTGGCGACTTCCCAAGTGGAGCCGGGTCTGACAACTTGACTTCCTCCGGTAGCGATACAACTGGCAACTTGCCTAGCGGAGATGAGTCTGGCGAATAGACCTCCTCCAGTGACAACAGCACCATCTCTCCTTCATGGGGATTTACTTTGTAATTGCACATCCTATACAGCCTAACACCTCGAGTACCATCTTGCCTTTCTTTACATGCTTGAAGAAGAATTTAGCGGATTTTTACTGGTCGTGTTCTGATTACAATTAATCCAACTTGATTCACTTGTGATGCAGTGATCAGTAAAGAGAAAACCATCCTGAAGTCAAGTTTCCAGACAACAATTTTCGGCCTGGTTTGGGGCACCCTCTTCTCTCATGTCCACCTCAGAATCCCGCCAAACAATATGATAAGTAACCTGAATAGAACATGCGTGAGCACTACTTATTCATTAATGCCTTCCCCGGATTCGAACCGGCTCACCCGGGCCGGGAAGGAGGCAGTAGTTTTGTCATCGTTGTGTTGACTTCAGTCATCCTCCTCAAGTTGGTCTTCTAGCTTCCCGCCTTTCTCTCGGTGCTCTAGAAGATTTCAAGTTTCCAGCACCACAAAATCTTCCTTGCCGTTTTCAAAGCTAATGCATTCCACCTACGCAACGTGCAGCTTGCACAAAGATAACACCAAGATAGCGCATCGTGGTAGAAGCAGCCCGTGAGATCTTCAAACCTAACGCCATCTGCCAGGCAGTTTTCGGTCCGCATCTAACATTGATCATCGCGTGGACAACCGTTTCCCTGGTTTGACCCCGAAGCGCTAGCCAATACCGAGCTGTTCCTTAGGGCCCGTTCATGTGCACCCGTTTAGACTTAGCCAGAGGGTTCAGATAAGGCTAAGAGAATCAGTCACAAGAGAGATATAGGCTTTACTCGCTAATTTAAGACCAATGTCTGGTTCCTGCTCAGTCTGTCTATAGGAACTGGAATTATATCGAAAATTTCCGGGTTCCGCCACTCGTTTATCACCTTCAACAGACTCTGTCAGTAGAACTCAGTAAACTCGGAACCGGACAGCTACAAAGCCGTCTCGCATGTCGAGGCGTTGATAAGACACTAGCAATTATTAGCTCCATCAATTTACATACCCAACATCCTCTTCCCATTATCTCGGTGAGGCGCATTTCTCTTGCAGAAGCTAATCCATCGTCCCCTCCATCCGCATCCACTGTACGATACCTCTAATTCGGCGCAATACCCGCTACTGGGTGCTTACGGTACCTCCCACGCAGACTCTGACCGCCGACATGGGCCATGATGATGTATAAAACATCTCACGACGACAACGCTATACTCCCGATACCGACCATGATCCTGACCCTTGGTTGGCGATATCGTTCAGGTGTTCAATGGTCTGCCAAAATTACCACTCGTGTGTGAGCAAAGTGTTGTATGCGATGTGCTATTGGATGAACCGTTCAGTTTTCTTTCACATCTGTATGAAAGATGCATATAAATGGTGGACAGAGTGATTCTTCACTGCAGTCATCGACACAACATGGCTTTTGCACCTCTTCTTGCACTTATCTTCTCTCTTGCCGTCGTACGCCTGTCTGACGGTATTGCCCAGCCTTCTCTTATTTACAACGTCACTAATCCGCCTTGACTAGCCGCCCTCACGAAGCGAGTGGCATGCCCTGATGGTATTCACACCGTCACCAATGAGGCCTGTTGTGCCCTGTTCCCCGTCATTCACGACGTCCAGAAGAATCTGTTCGGAGGAGTGTGTGGAGAAGAGGTTGGCATTTTTCTAGGTCTTCAACGAGTATTCACTGCTGATGAGTAGCACCAATCTTAGGTACACGAGTCACTTCGTTTGACCTTCCACGACGCAATCGCGTGGTCTGATTTTACTGACGTGTGAATTTCACGTCCCCTTATGAGTGCAAGCTGATGCCCTGCATAGTGGAGGAGGAGCCGATGGATCCATTGTCACCTTCTCCGAAATTGAAACGAACTTCCACGCAAATGACGGTATCGGTACGGTTATAATGACCATAGATCTTTGACTAGTATTAACGAATATCGTCTAGACGAAATAGTGGAAACAATCAAGCCTTTCATCGCTCGCCACAACATCACCGCGGGAGACTTGTACGCCGGCATTTCATAGATTTCGAACTTTGATACTCATAATTCTCCCAGCATCCAGTTGTCTGGCGCCGTTGGGTTGACCAATTGTCCAGGTGCTCCACAACTGAACTTCTTGTTCGGACGTCCCGCAGCCATTGAGCCCGCACAGGATAAACTTGTCCCAGAGCCTTTTGATACGGTCACAGACATAATTGCGAGGTTTACCGACGCCGGGGTGACGACACCTCAACTCATCGCTCTTCTATCTTCGTATGGCATTTCTCCCTTCTCTCTTCGCAACATTTCAGTCTGAAATCCCGCTGTAGACATACCGTTGCTGCCGCTGACAAAGTAGACGTTACGGTAGGACTTATTCATGTCCATTTCAATGTCTTCCTCTACTCAACAACGATTTTCGCAGATTCCAGGGTGTGTATCTTGTGGCGTCCTTGGCTTCATTTTACTTATTTCCTTCAGCACTCCTTTCGACTCAACTCCGGGAATCTTCGACACCCAAATCTTCATAGAAGTCCAACTGCGAGGCACTCAGTTCCCCGGGTATTTGTCCCTTACTTTTCCTCTGGGGGGCTAGTTGACAGACATTCGGACAGGACCGCCGGGAACCCGGGTGAAGTTAAGTCGCCTCTGGCTGGAGAGATGCGACTTGAATCAGACTTTAAGGTAAGCCACGGCAGTACGTTACATATTATTGAATAGCTCACTGCGATCTAGTTCGGCTCGGGGTTTGTCTACGTTTTTATCGATGTTTGAATTCAACTACAGCTTTCCACAGATTCGAGAACGGACTGCATCTGGCAGTCTTTCGCCAGTGCGTGGTCTTGCATTTCTTGATGAGAATAATCTCGATGACAGTTTTCACAGATAACCCAGCATTGATGCGGTCCGAATTCAAGTCCGCTATGCTAAAACTTTCTACTCTCGGACAAGACTTGACTCAGATGGTGGATTGTTCGGAAGTAATCCCAGAACCTTTAGCAGCTTCTGCGCATGGCCCACACTTGCCTGCCGGACAGAACAACCGTGACATTGAACAGGCGGTAATTCACCGTTGTGATCTTTACGACCATATCTTCATTTTCTGTTAGTGTGCCACTGCTGCGTTCCCCTCTCTTACCGCTGATCGTGGCCCTGCCACCAGTGTTGCTCCAGTGTAAGAGACTCTTAAATATTAAGATGTGTGTTTGTTTGCTGATCTCCTTGACTTGCATAGCCCACCTGCCTAAATCAACTACACATACGAGCAGAAAACATTGTTTCTTGCCAACTTGATGTACAACAATCGCGACTGTAGCTGATCCGGGAACTATGTACCTACTAAGCCTGATTACCTTGTTTTGGTCCCTTTATGTCGATACGTTCTTGGAAATTCAACTTTCTGGGAACAATGAGATAGATGGTTATCAGTTCATTGAGTCAAGCATTTCTCTGAGTGAGGGCGCGAATAATAATGTATGGCTTGATCTTGTGCGCCGACTCGCTTTCTTAAAAGTCAAGAGGATGACGGCAAATTAACGCATCGTCATTCATAACTGATATACTACACTTTAATCAGAAAGTACGCAAACATTAAGCCTTCATCAGATATGCTTTGGCCACCTCTGAGATCTTGGTATCAAATTTACCCAGAATCTCCAGCATCTCCTCCTAAATGCAAATAAATCAACGGTCTACCCCCAAAAATTTCTCAGTAGAGAGCCACTCACCCAAACTTTATCCTGAACGATCTTCCCATCCTCGCTGATCACAAAGTCGCTCTCCTCTACGACCTCGGACATTTGGATATACTTGCCGCGAAGCTTCTCCTCGTTGTCCAGAGAGCCCACGGCGCCGTATACTAGCTGCCGGCTCCCCTCCTCTGCAGTAAACGCCATATCCTCTTGCATTTTCCGGAAAACTTTTATGTCATCAGAGTCGGAAGGGATACCAGAGTTGGCCAAGAAGCCCGAGAGACAGAGTCCCGGGTTCACAGAGTTGACGGTGATCGCTGGCGCAGATGGGACATGGTCTTGCAGAGCTCGGACAAAGAGGACGTTGAACACTGCGGTAGTAGTATGAGGTTGGTTCAGGTGAAGAACAATCAGTGTGTTACGTACATTTCGAATCATGATATCGGTGCTTCATCACCCTGTGCACAAATCAGTGACACAAGCAAGAAATAAGGGATCGGGACGTACTCTTCTGTACAATACTCCTTGTCTGAGAGCTTCGCGAGGATGCCAGATGAAGCGATGACATCCTTTTCTATCGCTGTCCAATAGTGCACGTCGCTCGCCACGACCACCAGTCTCGGGGTGACGGAATGCTTGCGAGCCGTCTCGAGCATCTTGGGGATCATACGAATAGCCAGTAACTCGGGACCAAGGTTGTTTGTATGTAGGCTGAGATGGTAATGAGCCTTCGTCTCCTAGAAAAACACACCACGTACGTTCTCTCCCAACCGTCGACTTGTTCATATTTCCAAGTCATCATACCAGCACTCTCTACGAGGATGTCCAATCGGTCCAGTTCACGCTCAGCCTTGTCAGCGAAACGCGATGACGCTGTTGAAATCGGCGAGGTCAATGATCCATAGCTCCGCCTTGGAGTATCCAGTGTCGTTCTGGATCTCTGCAGGGAACCAGGATGAGCTAGGGTTGTAAATCTGGTAATTGAATGTACCTACGGGCCAGAGCCTGCTTCCCCTTCGCTTCATCTCTTGCGGTCAGCACCAAACGCGCAGGATTCATCCTAGCGAAATGCTTTGCAGCTTCGAATCCCAGACCAGCATTGGCACCAATCAAGACGAGTGTCTTCCCGCTCAAGTCGGCGGTGACGACGGCAGGCATTGGTCTAGTTTGGTCTGCGATGAGTTGCTCATGAGTTCTGGGAGCCATTGCGAGGGATAATAATAAGAGTCGCCAGTGCTTCACAATTTTATATGTGGTCAAGCGCGGATATATTGGAGGAGCAACATCAGATATGACTTGGTACCTTTGTGAGGCTATGGTGTATTCTCTCATGCCGATAGAAAACGCAATCTATAGGGACCGTGACGGCAGAGCGACATGGGGGTGTTTAGTAAAACACTTCCACGTCGTGACGAGCGAAGCGACTGTAAGATGCGCCACACTGAAGACAAGAGTGTCGGCCGCACAGAATATAGCATAGGTAATATTACTTACAGCTCATTGAATAGCGTTACATCCAGCAGCGAGATGCACAGACGAGATACATGCACTGCTGACCAACGAAAGGGTGGTCAGTAAAAACAAAATTTCCGGATAGTCGGTTAAACTCTGAGCATCGCGTAAAGATCGAGCGCTCAGGACCTTCAAACGTCTTATAACTTCACGGATAAATTGGCAAAGAACCGATCGGCAAGTGGCGACACAATGGGTATCATTATGCACGTCTCACCCTCCAATTCTTAGCGTGTGATGGTGTCGATGACTGCGTAGGATAACATGACAAATCTTTACACCTTGATAAAGCTTCCTAGGGAGAAGAAGGAGACTGAACTTGTCGCCTTGCTTGACGCGGCGAGTCTGGTTGGCGAATGGCGGCGTACGAAGGATGAGTTGCCCGGTGTCTCTGGGGAGAGTTGTAAGGTATTTTTTGTAGAGTACTTTGCGCGGCGCGATATAAAGTCGCACATGTGTACGATACCTGATTCAAAATTCACGCGCACTATATCCAGGTGAAACCGTTGTATAGGCAATCAGAAACAAAATAGCTGTGAAAGAAGTCAGACAGGGAACATGCCACAGAGAATGCACATACTCACATTACAATATACGCCCACAAAAACTCCCGGCTGACTGGCGACCTACACGTAGCACATAATGGGACCAACGACGGACTACTCTTGACCTTCGTCGAGTCTGTACCGTCTTCCTCTAGCAGAGATGATGACTACAAGACGCAGAAAGTCGTGAGGTGAGCGTACCAGGATACGCGAGACATTGGGCAACTCTGCTGCTCCTCTTTCATCCGTTATCCCTCCGGGCCCGTTCCACCACTAATCACGATTCCAGAGCGGAAAAGGTCATCGACAGTTTTGACGCGTCCCCGTGTTCACTAGAAAAACGCGTTGAACGCTGCTACCCTGCAGGGTGATTCTAAATGATATGCCCAATGAATCGGGTAAAGAAACACACCTCAGCCTAATCGCCGATACAACAGACTTGAACGCGAATGTATTCTTCGTCGACATAGGTACATTGATCAATTGGGCGAGACGAGACTCGGAGGCAGCTGCTTCGTGATGGTGGTGGTAGCGGTAGAAGCCCGAACCTCGAGAACACTGATGTTGAAGCGGAGTTTGAAGTTCTCCTTTTACCGCTACCACCACCATCACAATACGGATGCCTGTATACAATCCTTCCTTCCTTCCATCATGATCTCTGCTATGTTAACGTACCGGCGTGCGCCCCGAGGTGAAGCAGTGTTGGGCCACGGCGCTTATGTGAGTTCAACAGTCAAATCTCTCCTTTGTCCCCTTACTTAACGGTGAACGTTAGAGCTGGGTGTTCAAGGCGACCGAACTAGAATCCGGGAAAACAGTGGCTCTCAAGATGTCGCGTGTCTCGAAGAGAGTGAAGCGACCCATGCTCCAGCACGAGACTCGCCTCCTCCAACTTTTGAAAGGGCAAGCAGCTATTCCCTTGGTGTATGCATACGGACAGTTGGAGCATTTCGAGTACATCGCTATGGAGATTCTAGGATCGAGTGTTGCAGAGCACTTGAACGGTCCTGGGGCTGGTGTGATGTTGACGACCGTCGTCCGAATCGTGGATCAAGTGGTGCGTAAAACACAAATTCGGGTTTCAGAAATGACTGACCGAGAGGCGCAGCTAGCGGGACTCGAGCCTATCCACTCGCTCGGGATCGTGCATCGTGACATCAAGCCTTCGAACCTTCTCTGTACACTTGATGATTCGACAATCAAAATTATCGACTTCGGAATCTCCAAGCCTTTTTCCCATGGTCAGCCTCCTAGCAAGTACGATCCGTTAAAGGATCGCCGGGCCATCATCGGGTCTGTTTCCTGGGCAAGCCTGAATTCTCACAACGGAATAGGTCTGTGAACATTACTCCTTCTAGTAGTACCGCTGCTCATTCTTACGCCGTAGAACTTGCTCCGCATGATGATCTCGAGTCTTTAGCTTACACTGCCCTCTTCCTCCTCCGCGGAAGCTTACCTTGGCACCTTCGTCCACGCGATGAGTTCCAGTTGCGCTCACAGGAGATTGTCCGACACATGAAATCAAATTGTTCAGGCAAAGATTTATCTGAAGGCTTTCCCGGTGACCTGCTCGATTACAGCCGCTCCCTCGATTTCGATCAGCTTCCCGACTACGCGAAGTTCAGGCATGGGATAAGTGATGGACCCCTCGACTGGACGCCTTGTGACCCGCAAACGTTGACGTGCATTTTAGATGAGCCCCAGCTTGAGATTTCCGAAGACGAGGACGAGGACAACGCCGATTACTATGCTTTTCTTGCTGAGGACAGCTACTGCGAGTTGGACCTGGACATGTGGGACTCGCGTCAAGGGGAACGAGATCGGGAATTGACCTTGCCTGTAGAGCAGGAGGTATACCTCGATGGCTGTACTCCGCTCATTGCGCAAGTAGGGCGCTCGTAGATCAGAGCAGTCGTTGGTCTTGTCGAGATTGATTTGTCATTGCAGTCATCTGTCGTAGTGGCTGTACGTAAATGGAATATCACTCATTCAATAAACCCCCTCATATCATGCTATCAGCCATTTGCAGTGACGAAGCAGACATCTTGTATCATCATAGCTCACAGGGATAGTTTCACGTAGAACCTGAACCGATCAAACTTGGTGGCGATTTTTCCAACGAGCATATTCATCCAATCCTGAACAATTGCCAGCAAGGAAAGACAAGAACTCTTACCCGCCATCGAAATGAATCTCGCGGAGATGAAGTCGTTACTCGTTACTGAACTATACGGATCGTACGGACTCGAGCTTTTCTTCCGGTTCATAAAGCATATCCCCGGATGTTGGTCCAATCGGCCTTCTCGACGACATACGAGATATCGTTGACTCTCTCTGCAGCTCGTTGCGAGTAGTCACCGTCTGCCTTGATCATGTCAAACAGAATTCATGTCTTGACCACGCCCATTTGCTTGACAAGAATTGGGTGGCCCACTAAATGTGGTTCTGCCTATACACCGCCAGCGGCCTTATTTTCTATAACCGTTTTCTGGGTGCCGTTTCCTCTTCAGGCCTTGTCACACCGACTGAGAGTCAAACAACACGGTTACCGTGGCGGCCTAAGACAAAGGGACAGCATTTGAGGAGGTAACAGAGTACGAGCCAAATTCCGCAGGTGGCCGGTCCTCTGACACAAATCAGATTTCCACCCGCCAATTATTCTCTTCAGACCAACTGCTACATCTATCGGTATCTCCTTGTTATGCCACGATTCGGTCCGGAATACTTTCGAACAACGTGAGCGTTTGTCTGGATCCCAGTCTAATATCCAACCTGCTACTAATAAGACGTCCGACATAGCGGTGTAATGAGAATTCGTGTAGGACCCACCATCGGTATCGTGAGACTCGCTCGTAATTTCTCTACTCTTCAATTGCATCAAAGTCCTCTCACTGTCAGCCTTGATAGGATGCGCCTATTCAGAGATACCATCGTTATTTGTCCTTATGCTGCTGGCATTTTTCGGTGCTACCGGCGTATGAAGTATTCTTTAACTCTGGTGCCTCCCCTTCCTATCTCAAAGTTCCCCGAGTATACGGTCCAACTCCGTTGATCAGGTGTTCGTGCTAGGTTTCGGGTCTACAATTCTTGAGTACCTCTACCTTGGTGATGATATCTCGGATGGTTTACTGCCGTAAGTGCTCTCTTGATAGCCATTTTATTCTGTTCGCCAAATGCTCCCACCTTACAGCCGGGGTGTCATTGGCGTCGATATGAGTACAACGTATGAAATCACACCGGCTGCTACTTCGACTGAACATGGAGGTGTCATTCATGATCCTAGTTCCATTGAGGCAGGTAGTAACATGGCTGGCGACTTCCCAAGTGGAGCCGGGTCTGACAACTTGACCACCTCCGGTAGCGATAGAACTGGCGACTTGCCTAGTGGAGATGAGTCTGGCGAATCGACCTCCTCCAGTGACAACAGCACCATATCTCTCCTTCATGGGGATTTACTTTGTAATTGCACATGCTATACAGTCTAACACCTCGAGTACCATCTTGCCTTTCTTTAGATGCTTGGAGAAAAACTTAGCGGATTTTTACTGATTGTATTCTTCTCACAGTTAATCCACCTTCATTCACTTATGACGCAGTGATCAATAAAGAGAAAACCATCCTGAAGTCAAGTATCCAGACAACAATTTCCGGCCTGGTTTGGGGCACCCTCTTCTCTCATGTCCGCCTCCAAATCCCGCCAAACGATATGATAAGTAACTTGAATGGAACATGCGTGAGCACTACTTATTCATTAATTCCTTCCCCGGATTCGAACCGGCTCAATGTCAGAGCCCGAGCCAAATTCAGCAGGTGACTGGTCCTCCGACACAAATCAGATTTCCATCCGTTAATCCGTCTCTTCAGACCAACTGCCGCATCTCTCGGTATCTCCTCGTTATGCCACGATCCGGTACAGTATACTTTCAAACAATGTGAGCGTTCGTCACGATGTCAATATAATATCCGATCTAAACTCCCCCTAAGACATCCGACATCGCGGCATAATACAAACTCGTATAGAATCAGGTATCGGAACTGTAGCACTCGCTCGCAATTACTCTATCCTTCAATCTCCCTAAGCGAGTATCTTTTTGTAGGTCAGATATCGTATATTCTAGTCATCGCTCAAATTTTCACTGTCAGACCCGAGCACTTGTTCTAAATTTGAAAATGCCAAGCGGTGAATGCCTTTTTGGGATCTCATACCGGACTTTCTTCCGCGGAGGCATAGCGGTAGAAGCATACCGTGAGATCTTCAAACCTAACACTTACTCTTTGCCGGATTGCGTAATCTGGTTGATCTGCCAAGCAGTTCTCGGTCCGCATTTACCAGAAATCATCGTGGAAAACCGTTTCCCTGGTTTGACCCCGAAGCGCTAGCCAATACCGAGCTATTCCTTAGTAACAGGCCCGATGGTCTATTTTTATTGACAAGGCATCGTGACCGACCGTGTGAATGAGCGCGCTAGGGATCGGATATAGGCTATACTCGCGAATTTAGGACCAATACCTGATTCCTGCTCAGTCCGTCTATAGGAACTGGTATTATATCGAAATTTTCGCTCTGTAGCCGTCCGGTTCCCTTTCCTGAGTTCTACTGACAGAGTCTGTCGAAGGTGATAAACGAGTGGCGGAACCTGCGTCTCGCATGTCCGAGAGGCGTTGATCAGACACTAGCAATTAACTCCGTCGATTTACATACCCAACATCCTCTTCCCATTATCTCGGTGAGGCGCATTTCTCTTGCAGAAGCTAATCCATCTTCCCCTCCATCCGCATTCACTGTACGATACCTCTAATTCGGCGCAATACCCGCTACTGGGTGCTTACGGTATCTCCCACGCAGACTCTGACCGCCGACACGGACCATGATGATGTATGAAAACATCACACGACGACAGCCCTATACTCCCGATACCGACCATGATCCTGACCCTTGGTTGGCGATATCGTTCAGGTGTTCAATGGTCTGCCAAAATTACCACTCGTGTGTGAGCAAAGTGTTGTATGCGATGTGCTATTGGATGAGCCGTCTCAGTTTTCTTTCACATCTGTATGAGAGATGCATATAAATGGTGGACAGAGTGATTCTTCACTGCAGTCATCGACACAACATGGCTTTTGCACCTCTTCTTGCACTTATCTTCTCTCTTGCCGTCGTACGCCTGTCTGACGGTATTGCCCAGCCTTCTCATATTTGCAACATCACTAATCCGCCTTGACTAGCCGCCCTCACGAAGCGAGTGGCATGCCCTGATGGTATTCACACCGTCACTAATGAGGCGTGCTGTGCCCTGTTCCCCGTCATTGATGACCTCCAGAAGAACCTGTTCGAAGGAGGAGAGTGCAGAGAAGAGGTTGGCATTTTTCTAGGTCTTCAACGAGTATTCACTGCTGATGAGTGGCACTAATCCTAGGTACACGAGTCACTTCGTTTGACCTTCCACGACGCAATCGCATGGTCTGATTTTAATGACGTGTGAGTTTCACGTCCCCTTATGAGTGCAAGCTGATGTCCTGCATAGTGGCGGAGGAGCCGATGGATCCATCGTCACCTTCTCCGAAATTGAAACGAACTTCCACGCAAACGACGGTATCGGTACGGTTATAATGACCATAGATCTTTGACTAGTATTAACGAATATCATCTAGACGAAATAGTGGAAACAATCAAGCCTTTCATCGCTCGCCACAACATCACAGCAGGAGACTTGTACGCCGGCATTTCATAGATTTCGAACTTTGATACTCATAATTCTCCCAGCATCCAGTTGTCTGGCGCCGTTGGGTTGACCAATTGTCCAGGTGCTCCACAACTGAACTTCTTGTTCGGACGTCCCGCAGCCATTGAGCCCGCACAGGATAAACTTGTCCCAGAGCCTTTTGATACGGTCACAGATATAATTGCGAGGTTTACCGACGCCGGGGTGACGACACCTCAACTCATCGCTCTTCTATCTTCGTACGACATTTCTCCCTTCTCTCTTCGCAACATTTCAGTCTGATATCCCGCTGTAGACATACCGTCGCTGCCGCTGACAAAGTAGACGTTACGGTAGGACTCATTCATATCCATTTTGTCTTCTTTCACTCAACAACGATTTTCGCAGATTCCGGGGTGTGTATCTTGTGGTGTCCTTGGCTTCATTTTACTTATTTCCTTCAGCACTCCTTTCGACTCAACTCCAGGAATCTTCGACACCCAAATCTTCATAGAAGTCCAACTGCGAGGCACTCAGTTCCCCGGGTATTTGTCCCTTACTTTCCCTCTGGGGGGCTAGTTGACAGACATTCGGACAGGACCGGCGGTAACCACGGTGAAGTTATGTCGCCTCTGGCTGGAGAGATGCGACTTCAATCAGACCATACGGTAAGCCATCGCAGTACGTTGCATATTATCGATAGCTCACTGCGATCTAGTTCGCTCGGGGTTTGTCTACGTTTTTATCGATGTTTGAATTCAACTACAGCTTTCCACAGATTCGAGAACGGACTGCATCTGGCAGTCTTTCGCCAGTGCGTGGTCTTGCATTTCTTGATGAGAATAATCTCGAT
Organism: Armillaria borealis; assembly: GCA_030435635.1. Classification (NCBI taxonomy): domain Eukaryota; kingdom Fungi; phylum Basidiomycota; class Agaricomycetes; order Agaricales; family Physalacriaceae; genus Armillaria; species Armillaria borealis. The sequence goes on from JAUEPT010000111.1 coordinate 55,899, forward strand.
GACAGTTTTCACAGATAACCCAGCATTGATGCGGTCCGAATTCAAGTCCGCTATGTTAAAACTTTCTACTCTCGGACAAGACTTGACTCAGATGGTGGATTGTTCGGAAGTAATCCCACAACCTCTGGCAGCTTCTGCGCATGGCCCACACTTGCCTGCCGGACAGGTCATGCGTGACATTGAACAGGCCGTAAGTCATTTTGTGATTTTTACGACCATATCTTCATTTTCTGTTAGTGTGCCACTGCTGCGTTCCCCACTCTTACCGCTGATCGCGGCCCTGCTACCAGTGTTGCTCCAGTGTAAGAGACTCTTAAATATTAAGATGTGTGTTTGTTTGCTGATCTCCTTGACTTGCATAGCCCATCTGCCTAAATCAACTACACATACGAGCAGAAAACATTGTTTCTTGCCAACTTGATGTACAACAATCGCGACTGTAGCTGATACGGGAACTGTGAACCTACTAAGCCTGATTATCTTGTTTTGGTCCTACTATGTCGATACGTTTTTGGAAATTCAACCTTCTTGATGCGCACCTCGTTGACTGAAACCTTTCTCATATAAATCTCCTCATAATGTGTGGGACTCATTAGCACTCCGAACAGCATGCCTTCAGACAAATAGCAAAGCGGAATGACGACATGTGAGAAAATTTCCGCCTTTTCAATACTGTACATGCGGTACGGAATCATCGCAGACGATGTATAAAACTGACTCGATAAAGCCAACCATTGTCTGTACTTCCATGCGACTCAATTAGCAGTGGTCGAAACGGGTGCTTAGTGGTATGACACAGTTGTCTTCATCACTGACTACTACTGACCGCAGATGACTGTTCAGTTCAGTCAAGCTTGATTCAAACGATATAATGCAAGTCCAACAGTATGCCATCTTCGTGTATCCATGTGGAGCGGCCTTCTTCAGGATCTTCAGCCTCGATGAGATGAGCCTATTCAGAACGCCGTCGTTGCTCTGAATTTGAAAATGCTAAGCGGTGAATGCCTTTTCTGGGATCTCGTATCGGATTTATGTCCGCGGAAGCTTCCCGGCAATATCTTGTAATTGCCATCAGCCATGGATAGCGATGCCGACGCCTCAAACTGGGTGATACCGAAGCCTATCTGTGACTTCTTCCTTGCATGATTCCAGAGTAGCAGGCGTTATTTCAGATATATTGCAAGTCGGTTTGACGCGCTGCGAATGTCCGGGCCTGTTGTATCCTGTACGGTCTGACAATCAAATCGGATATAGCAGACTATCTGCAACCAATGATCGCAAAGGGGATAGGCTTATTGAGGGAGAAAATTCGGAGGAATACAAATTCGCTAAAAAGGTTCTGGCAGTTCCACCCCGGTCGTGGGGCAGTCACGACACCGTGCGTCGTTATGTAATGCTCTTGATCATGGACGATTCACGGAGTGCTAATTGATAGTCTTAGTAGAGCGGCGTGTCGTCGCTTTCCGTGGCGGTGAGCGGGAATGAATCAAATTGTTCACGCAGAATACAGAGCTAAGTACTAGCCTCGTCGTACTGTACATTGGTTTCTACATTCTGGTGCTCTTGAACAACCCGTGGGGTGAGGGTATAGAATGAGCGAAGTGTGGAATCAGTGATGGCCTCAGACTCAGGGAACTTTGGGATAGGAAGGGGAGGCACAAAAGTTAACGTATTCTTGATTCGTCGGTAGCGCTGACAGATCCTAGCAGCGTAAGGTCCTGGTTCCCGCAGCTGCGATTTTGTCAAGGAGTTACAAAGCGTTGCGAAGCGCGTTACGACCTCGCTAATTGTAGGCCTCAGAGAAGGGTCAGCCTGAGTCATGTCATCAACGAGTGGCAGAAGAAAATGTAAAGGCGGATGGTTAACTTGTGCTGGTATTCCAAATCAGTCCAGAGGAAATGGAGATGAAAATGGACACAGCTTACTATTTCGAATTCCTTCCGCATCAGGTTCGCCGCACAATAAACATCAATGGGGAATGGATTGATTTTCGTATCACGATTGGCTTGGATCTCGACAAATTCTGGGGCGGACCTATCACCTGCAGCAACCGACACGTCGAATGGGAGTTTATCTGGGTCATACCGACGGGAAGATTCAAAATCAATGAGGTAATACCGAGGCCAGCACTTGGTGCGCATAATATGGCTCGCAAAAAAAGTGTTCTTTGCGTTCATGAAGGGGCGAACGGGATGAGAGCCTTTGGGATAAAGTCTACTTGGATCCAGCATCACGTTCAAGATAGTAATATCCCTTGAAAAGCTGTCAGTATAGTGCTGGCACTGTGGGCCGAGAAAACCAACCTATGCGCCACAAAATTACGATGCATAAATTCCAAGCCCTACTTGAAGTTCAGTGATTAGAAATGTCTATATGAGAGAAAACACGCACATCGAAAATTTGACGAAATGCGTCTAAGAATTCGCCCACAGTATCGAAATCCGGTAAATCAAATTCATGCAGCCGAGGCATGACTATGATCCCCACATCGGATTCATAAGGCGACTGTAGGACTTCGTATATCGGGACACAGTGATTCTTGGGGTCGTCAGATAGCGGAGGCGAGGTAAGGAACAGGGCAAGGTCGACTTCATAAGGAAACTTTGTCCTTGAGACTTTCTTCAGAGTGACGAGCTTTTTGTCTTTGATACGAGTCGCGTCCATGTTAGATGGATTCTTGAACATCAGCATTACGAAGGAACAAATATATTATGTAACATACTGAATAACTGAGCGAATCTTCGCTGAACAGCATATCATCTTCGGTCTTCCAATTTGGCTTCCAGTCGGGATGAAACTTTGGGCGGAGCTGGTACCCACTGTCTTGAAGAAATTGGTAGTGCCAAATCCAAAAAAGCTCGATGTTTCTCCAAGAGGGATGCGGCCACAACATGACAGTAAGCCTGATGATGGTCAGTGATCAAAACGCGACATCGAGCGCAACAGCTTCGAGAACAAACAAACACCTGTGACTCGGACCCTGACTCTGACGAGCGGGCGCCGCTGCCCAGGGAACTACCACCCGATTTATGCGATGCCTGTCTGCGTGCACAGGCCTTGAAGGGTGCCGAACAGGTTTCAGAAATTTATTTGTAAGTGGACATTCGTTAACGCTTCGTTTGCAACTCGCAGTTATCGGACGCATGTTAGGTTTAATTGGCATATTTAAAGTACTTATCCCAAGAGTCATCAGCAACGGGAAATTAAATCTTGACGTGGCGTTCATCCCCAATAAGTAGGAGACAAGAAATCTAGGACCAAGAAAGGCCCACGAACTAGTCGGTACCGACACCTAGCACTATGACTCACCAAAACGAGGTCGCGAACCTCGAGGCCGTTTTGCAAATAGGAGATTGGTGGGAAATAATCTGCTTATTCACTGGGTGCTCTTGCCTTCCTGTTTGAAGGAGAACATATCTCCTTCAAGCCATTCCGACGCATATGCGGTAACTTGAAAAATAAACAAGATAGACACGTTGCCTTAGGCATGGCCTCCGCCATCGATTCATGTGGCTCACTCGGGCGCTTATCTTGAACATAGTGTCAGCTCGTGAGACCGATCTCATGTACATCCCACGGAGAGCTTTGCATGAGGTGACTGGTGACTGAGTCGGATGGCGCCAAACTTCAAGCTTCAAGCTTCAGCAACAAGATTGAATTGCTCGAGAGAACTTAGGATATTTCACATATCCCAGCCAAAGTTCTCCGGTTGATCGTAGTTTCCTCCGATCACTCGCTGTTCTGCCAAACTGAAACCGATGGTATCTGCCAAATTGCAGGGCGCGAAGCGCTGACTAGATGTTGTGATGGCTTTTTTGCAATCGGTTTGAACTTGTTAATTCGAGTCATTATCTGGCACGGAAGTCCAGCCTAATGTACGTACAGTACAATACGCCCAAGAGAGAGTAGGTTCCACTAAGGTAATTAGAAAGGGTCATGAATGAAGGGAGACCGTGTTTGGGAAAATCCGAAAATGTCTGCTTCGTTGTGCGATCAGTCCAAGTCAGGAAATCAATCGATCAACTCTTCATGTAATTTAGTCATAACGAATAGACTTGGTACCTGAGAAGTGAGTAACCCTGCCCCGCCATACCCTCAATGTTCGATTATGTCTCGACGGAAGTCCGTTCTTCCATGGGATCAGCTCGCCCACAACGCCGCCAACATGGAAATGATGTCACCATAAAGGTCGGGAGTTGAAAAGACTTCGCTCGGTTTACCCCAGCCGCCAATCAAATTGTTTGTGTACAGTAAATACCAGTATTAGTCCGTGGTTTCGGGTAACACAGAGAATGAATGTGGACGAGAAAGATTTAAGAGACGCCCGAATTTGAATTTGAATGTTCAACAACAGAGATGAAATACGGTCTCGTGATCACCGGCTGATTTAAATGACGCGTCGGAATTTACGCGACGTGGGGAAGGGTACTTCAGCCAGACCTTAAATAACCTCCGAGAAAAAGGTTCGTTGGCATTATGTGTGCGAGGATGGATATGAACGATGGTAGTAAGACTTGGATGGGACAACGCCGATGATTAAGTATTTGCTCCGATTACAGCCACCGCGTCAGATAAGTATCCCGTTTGGATGCCGACATCAGCCCTTATCATCGAACCATGTTGTGGCCACATCTGTCTTGGAGAAATCTAGAGCTTTTTTGGATCTGGCACTATCAGTTTCTTCAGGACAATGGGTACCAGCTCCGCCCAAAGTTTCATCCCAACTGGAAACCAAATCGGAAGATCGAGGATGATATGCTGTTCAGCGAATAATCGTTCATCTACTCAGTATGTTTCTCAATATTTTTTTCTTCGTCATTACATTGATGATCTAGAATCCATCCATCATGGACGCGACTCGCATCCAGGACAAGTCTTGCAATCGCTTTATGAACCTGATGTCCAGATCATAGTCATGCCTCGGTTGCGTGAATTTGATTCACCGGATTTCGATACCGTAGGCAAATTCCTAGACGCATTTCGTCAAATATTTGATGTACTTACTCTTTTCCGAATGTTTATGTTCACTGGATTTTATCCAGGGCTTGGTTTTTGTCAGCCTCCAGCGCCAGCGGTATCTGACCGTTGTTAAGGGATATTACTATCTTGAATGTGATGCTGGATCCGAGTAGGCTTTATCCAAACGGCTCTCATCCCATTCACCCCTTCATGAACGCAAAGTACACTTTTTGCGATCAATATTACGCGTACCATGTGCTGGCCCCGGTACTATCTTATTGACTTTGGATCTTCCCGTCGATGTGACCAATCAAAACTCCCATTCGACGCGTTGGTTGCTGCAGGCGACAGGTCCGCCCCAGAACTCGCCGAAGTTCATGCCAACCATGCCACAAAAATCAATCCGTTCCCTATTGATGTGTATTGCGTGGCGAACCTGATGCGGAAGCATTTCAAATAGTGAGCTGCCTCCATTTTCGCCTCCATTTTATCTGGACTGATTTGGAATGCAAGCATGATCATCCACCTTTACATTTTCTTCTGCCACTCGTTGAGGACATGACTCAGGATGACCCTTCTCTGCAGCCGACAATTAGTGAAGTCGTCACGCGCTTCGCGAGGCTCTGTAATTCATTGACGAAATAACAGTTGCGGGAGCTAGGTCCTTACGCTGCTGGAATTTTCCAGCGTTACCGGCAAATCAAAAATACTTTGACTTTCGTGCCTCCCCTTGCTATCTCAAAGTTCCCCGAGTCTACAGTCATTGCTGATCCCGCACTTCGATTATTCTACACTCTCACTCCGCAGCGCCAGGATACTGACTCGTCGACTTCGGTTGACTCGTTGGCCATTTCCTAGAATATATCTAATTTTATCTACATCGAGAATGCACCACAACGGAAGACGACGCGGAAACGGCCTATTCACAGAGTGGTCAAGTAGCATGTAATCCATCTGAATTATCTGGTACCATGAAATCAGGCAAGAAATCGGAGATTTAAGAAGCCACAGATACCATTCAGTTTGAGGCGGCAGCATCAAAGATAATTCAGGGATCATAGTATGCTATGCATTTGGGAAATACCGTGCAACACGCTTGCCATCTTAGGTAGTCCAAAGTCTGGCACGCATGCTATGTACTGCAATTTAGTTGTTTATGAAGCCTCCGCGGAAGTAAATCAAAGATCAGGTCCCAAAGAGGCATTCACCGCTCGGCATTTTCAAATTGAGCGCACATCGGGCAAGGACTTTTGGCAATGATTTACAGTAGGAAAATGATATATGACCTACAAAACAGCAATTGTTGGGGGAGATTGAATTTGCGAGCGAGTCTCACAGTTCCGATACCGGTTCTTACACCAGTTTTCACTACGGACGTCTTAGTGGCACTTTCAAAGTGGTTATTATATCGATCTCCTGACAAACACTCATATAGCTCGAAAGAATCCCAGACAAGATCGCGGCGAAACGAGATACCAAAGATGCAGCAATTGGTTTCCTGGCTCCAGAGAAAGATTAACGGATGGTAATTAGGATTGTGTTGATGGACTAGTCACCTGCAGAATTGGGCACACGCTCTGATATCTCCTCGACCACCTTTCCTTTGTCTTAGGCCACCGTGGCACAGTGATGTTTGGCTCTCAGTCGGCGTGACAAGGCCTATGAAGGAAACGTCGCTCAGAAAACCGCCAAATGGAATAAGACCAGGAAAACATACGTAGGAAGATACCCCGGCAGCTGGCGATGTACAGGCAAGATGTAAGACATATCTAACACTGAACACATGATCCCATGCAAGCACCAACACAAATCTGAGCGGCCTCGGTGACGTGCCACCCAATTATTGTCAAGCAAACGGGCATGGACAAGACGTGCATACTGCTCGACATGGTCAAGGCACACCATGACTACTTGCACCGAACTGCGCATCGAGTAAACGATATCATGGATGTCGTCGAGAAGGTCAATCCGAGTGGACCAACAGCCCGGGATATGCTTTATGAACCGCAAGAAGTACTCAATTCCATATGATCCGCGTAAGTCGGCGAGGAGCCGCGGTTCCATGTCCGTAAGATTCATTTCGATGGCAGGGAACAGTTCTTCTCTTGTTTGCCGGCAAATATCCAGGACTTGATGATAATCCTCGTTGAAAAGACCGGCAGCATCTTCGATTAGTTCAGGATCTACACAAAGCAGCCCTTGGCTAAGTTGTGAGCCGAAAAGTCGTACGACCTCCCGAGTGGCGTTATCCAATAAAGAGATAAGCAAACGAATAGGGGCGAGAATGGGAAAGGTTGTCGATGGTGCAGCGTCTACAACGTGCTGAACTAGGGCGGAAAGAATGTCCGAGTGTGATTTCTGGGATGCGTAGAGGGCAGACAGTACACTGGTAATTGAGTGCAGCTTTGTCATGCTGGCTGTGGTCTGTGAAGGGCACATAGCCACAAGCGTCCGACGATAATATTGTCTCGGAATCTTGTGGAAATTTACTGGGTTATCTCCACGGCGGCATAGGAAAAAGGATGTCTGGGTCAGGGTATTCACGCGCATATATCCAGGTGAAATGGGTGTATAGGCGAAAAAAACAAAAATAGGCTGTAAAAGACACATCAGACAGGGAGCACGCCACAGAGAATATACGTACTCAGTGATATTGTACTACGCCAGGTACATAGGCAAAAGGTCCTAAATAACGGCCGCTTGTGCGCGGCACAACGACTACGAGACAATGACAGAGACGGGGGAACAAATTTTCTCAGAGGATTGTTCCGAATTTCTGGACCCTCCTGTTGGTTCGTCGAGTCGGGCCCGTTGTTGTCTAGCAGGGATCATTACTCAAGGACAAGGCAAGCATTGAAATGGGCGCACCTGTACGAGCGAGATGTTGCGCAGCGGAGCCAATTTTGCTCCTCCTTCCTTCTGCATCCATTAACAATCTCTCCGGGACCATTCCACCACCGCCTACAAGTCCAGCGCAGGCAAGGCCATCGACATCATTGGCGCGTCCTCATGTTCACTGTTTGAGGCTGGAAAACGCGTTGAGCGCTACCCTGCGGGGTGATTCTAGTTATCGCTGTGGCCAATGATTCGAGGTAAGAAACATACCTGGGCCCATGACTGATATACAACGTGAATATCTTGCTCACTGACTCGAGGCAAGACGAGATTGAGGCAGATGGTGGTGGTAGCGGTAGAAGCAGAACAAACTCCGCTTCAACATCAGCGGGGATGAACGGCGTCCTTCAAACCATCGACGACATCGAGGTACAAATATTCTTTGTTATGTTTGCGTGGACTAGCGTAGCAGTGACGACGAAGCTGATGCGGCGTCCTAGTTAGGTATATGTTGTCAGGCCGGTACCGGACCGGTAGGGGAACAGTAGCCGCTCCACGTCATTCCACGTGGCAACACGTCACCTAATCAATGACACGTGGTAACACGTCATCGACACGTAGCTAGAAATTATGTATAAATACCCCCCCAAAAAGGGAATAGACAGCTTTTACCCACTTACAGATTATAACCAATTTTACCTGAGTACCTCTGAATAATCATTCAGACATCTCACGTGAGTCACAATTAAGTCACTCACACACAAAAACATCAACTTGAACCTACCATCATTGCCATCACCGCCGAGAACGGCCATCAGCCTTATATCATTTCACATCGTCACATATTCACGTCACCCCCATTGAGCTTCGAAATCAAAGCTCAATCACAATCAATCACATCAGCGCAACTACTTTCTACCCTGAGCTCGACGTACGAGCTTTATATTCCCTCCGATCACCATCACATCTCAACCACACGAAGCTTCGCCAATCCATAGCATTCGTGCTTCTCCCCCATCGAACTAACGTCAACGCACAGAATTATCTCTGTGCACGGAAATCACCAAACCCCGACTTCCGCTGACAATGTGCTCCTCTTCCTACCACCATCATCGATCCTTGCTCATTCTTCACACTGGCGCCCTTTCCAGTCTTCTTACCGTCTACGGTCTGTCTCAAGGCTCGAAAAGGGATGCTCGTCGATAATCAAAGGCGTGACTATGGGCTGTATGCAATATTTCCCCGTACCGGCTGCTGTGCGACTAACATTCTGGCGTCCAGCGATTCGGAAGATTAGTACCTTGATATCGCCCTGCCATCATGGACACTATAAATATCTGCACTTGCGTGTACTCTCGGCATCCAAGAATACATCTACCCCACTCGCCACATATAAAGCTGCGAACCACCAACGAGTCCATCGTTATCCCCCGCAATGGCCCCCAGGACTCACGAGCAATGGGTCGCAGACCAGACCAGACCGATGCCCGCCGTCGTCACCGCCGACCTAAGCGGGAAGACACTCGTCCTCATCGGCGCCAATGCCGGACTAGGATTCGAAGCCGCAAAACATTTCGCTAGGATGAACCCTGCTCGGCTCGTGCTGACTGCGAGAGATGAAGCAAAGGGGAGACAGGCTCTAGCCCGTACGTTTTACTGGTTACCGGATCTACGAGCCTGGCTAATCGTTGCCATTACAGAGATCCAAGCCGATGCTGGCTACTCCAAAGCAGAGCTATGGATCATTGACCTCGCCGATTTCAACAGCGTCATCGCGTTCGCTGACAAGGCTGAGCGTGAACTGGACCGATTAGATATACTCGTAGAAAGTGCTGGTATGATAACTTGGAAATATGAACAGGTGGAAGGCTGGGAGAAAACGTACGTGGCGTGTACTTTTTTGGAAATAAAGGCTCATCACCATCTTAGCATACACACGAACAACCTTGGCCCCGGATTACTGGCTATTCGGATGATCCCCAAGATGCTCGAGACGGCTCGCGAACATTCGGTCACCCCGCGACTGGTGGTCGTGGCGAGCGACATGCACTACTGGACGAAGATCGAAAAGGACGTCATCGCTTCCCCCAGCATCCTTGCGAAGCTATCAGACAAGGAGTATTGCACGAAAGAGTATGTCAGTCTCTTGCTACCTATTTCTGTCACTGATCCGTGAACAGAGTGATGACTCATCGATATCATGATTCCAAACGTGCGTAATATTCTACTTTCTCTCTAATACGGAGACCGCCTCATATCGCCGTACAGTGCTCAACGTTCTCTTTGCCCGAGCTCTGCAACTCCACGTCCCATCCTCCCCAGCGATCACCGTCAACTCTGTTATTCCCGGACTCTGTCTCTCGGGCCTCGGATCTGATGCCCCTGCCGAGCAGGCAGAGCGCTTGCGAACGCGACGAGAGGAGTTTGCGTTCACCACAGAGGAGGGGAGCCGGCAGCTGGTCTACGGCGCCGTTGGATCATTGGAAGACGAGGAGAAGCTTCGTGGCAAGTATATTTGTATGTCTGAGGTCGTGGAGGAAAGCGACTTTGTGATCAGCGAGGATGGGAAGATCGTCCAGGATAAAGTTTGGGTGAGTGGGTCTTTGCTGGGAGGTGGATTGTTGATTTGATTTGCGTTTAGGAGGAGATGCTGGAGATTTTTGGTCGAATTGATCCCAAGGTCTCGGAGGTGGTCAATGCGTATCTCACGAACACTTGATGTTCGACTGTACAGTATGTCAGTGATGAATGACGACGCGTCGATTTGATATCATCGTCTTGGTCTTTTTTGTAGTTATGTGCAGATTTGGTTGCGCTATAGGATTTCGTATTCTCGTACTGGTAACCAACCATGTTAGAGGAATTCGTACAAATGGCAAGAGGGAAACGAAGTGGATTCCCCTTTGGGAGGAATGCGGGTCCGAGAAGCGATGGCAACTTCCTCTCTCGTTCTTTACCATTACTACTTTCTTTCTTCCAGCGATTTCCGGGGTTCAAACTTGCTATGCTACATTGAAGGCATGTATTCGAAATGTAAATGTTATGATTACGCGGAATTATTCCCATCGTCCCTAACAAGTCCTCAACATAGATATCTCTGTGTGAAGGATGAATATATATGCATGTATCTTTCTAGGTGTCAATTTTTACTATGAGGCGCCGTTCCTTTCCGTCTGTCGACTCGGAAATGGTGTCGGTCCATATGTATGCTTCGCCAGCGCCTCCCTCATATTATATTATGTTAAATTATCTTGACACACTGGGACCTGCCATTCAGCCACGCGATAACAATGGGCTCACGCAAGTCAGCCGAAAACCAGCCAACACGGCGAAATACAGGGTAGCCTGGGTCGTTTGCATTTGAGGTGTGGTTGATCGCTGGAACGAGAACAAGACCGTATCCACATTCAGAGTCTTTGCACACGAGGGCGAGGTACACATTGCCAATCCCCTCTGAGACCGATTCAATGGCATCCCTTTCCACACATCCTATTCCACGTGGGTCATAGTCCCACAGCTCCGTCCACGGGGGAAGGCCAGTTGGCCCACACGCTACATTAAAAAAGATACCAGGCCCCTCCATGCCCACCTCCCACACAGCTGGCTGTACAATCGCTTCAAGTATCAGATAACCACCCACAACCTCGCCGAAGGGGTTATCCAGTCGAGCTGGGGTCACATCATAGTGGATGATCGTGCACAAGACGTCTGTAAACACTTGACTGTCACAAATACCATCTATTGAAGCCCAGCTCCATGAGGGAGCACGGTAGACATCCGGTCTGCGGCGGGAGTCGTCAATGTGAGGGATATGCCATAGTAAGCTACCAGGAAGTTGGTGCTCCCACAGGCCAGCGAGGTATCTGCTATGTGGCCAGAAGTACTGAAAATGCTCGGCGATGCCTGAGATAGCAATGAGGCGATCTCTCGGCTTGGTGAGGTCGCGTTGGGTGTAAAGGGTTACGATGTTGTACCAGGCTTCTCCCGTCGTGAGGTTGTCATCGTGAATAGCTGAGGCAGGGGGAGAGATGTAGTTGGGAATGCGGGGGATCTCTTCAGTAGCACGCAGCGAGATGAAGTTGGGGGCTCCATTCACGTTATCGTGTACGGTGTGGCACTCGTACAGCAGGGTGTGTCTCGCGTAGATCAATCGTCGTGGTGACAGTACCCGTTCCTCCAGGCACCATGCACGATTGTCCACAGGCTCCGAGAAGGGGAGCCGGCGATGTCCCATTACTAGGCGCATAGTCCCTATGTTGCCATCAGGACAGCGGAATGGGAGCAAGTACTCGCTGTTAAAGGAGTTTGCGACGGTTGGGCGGCGATTGTGTAAGAATCCATCGCTGACCTTGCTAGCGCAGGCTGCAATGATAGTAACGTAGGAGTCATGAAATATGTGTCGTATCCGTGCGATCTCTTGCGCCTTGTCGTCCTTCGAATCCTGGAGGATGCAGAAGGAGTCCACCCAGAGATAGTGAAAACCGAGTTTACGAGTCACTGTGATGGCGTCCATGATAGTTTTCGGGATACGTTTCAACGGTATTCCGTGAATGTACGATTTCAAGTTCTTGGATGTTGTACGGTGAGGCTGTTTCTCACCCCATACATAGCTCAACGCTACGTAATGATCCTCAGCGCCGTTACTGATAAAAAGACGGGGCCGACCCGGATCTGAGCAATCTATCACTCGCGTTGGCAAGCGACCACACTGCACTTGGGTACAACGTTCATGGAGAGAACACCCGGAGATACGTTTCTTGATCATATCATACGCCAAAGTTGAATTAACGTCCGAAAGGATGTCGCGTCCGGGAATGTATCTTGCAGCCGGATCATCTGAAGGGTTATCAGCCTTATTCACTTCATATGGCTATTATCACGCCTACCTTCAGTAGCATAGATCGCGCTGTCGTAAGCATGGTTTTCTACCCAGATAGAAAGTGTAATGGCCCCTCGACTTTGGTGGAATCTCACTGTTACTTGATGCTTTGTAGTTTGGCGCAGGCGGTATTCGTCTTCAATCGACTCGCAGACGAGTCTGCACCACTCGCACCGGTTCCGAGAGTTGAGTAATTGTCGACGTTGCTTCTGCGTCCGTGTAAGTACCTCAGGATTGTACGAGAACGCAGCTAAACCATCACGAGGCGGCACGAATTGAGCCGTCCAGGCTTTCTGGAATGAACCGGGAGAAAACAAAGTCCTCCAGCAGGTCTCGCACACCAGCTTCCTTATTTCAGGCGGGATATGTTCAAGATCCATAGCTGGAGAACTGATAACAGCATTGACCAGGTCAGGGGATTCGACATCGCTGGCAACTTGCGAGCCAGACGATGTAGGTGGGAGGAGGGACGTTGGAAGGATACGACATAGTCGTGACAACATTGATATGGCGTGTAACTACAAGGGTGGGCGCTGAACACTGCTTTTTCCTGTGTTACACTGCATGTGACTTCCGGTCCGACATTGCCGTCCTCAACATCTTGCACTTTTCTCGCTGTCATCCCTGCAACTCGTCGTCAAGCCCTGACCCACTTGCTGGATACACCGTGCACTCAGATTTTGGCGACCAGCGCTGACCCATTCTCAGAACCGAACGGTAGTCTATCAGAGGTCTCATAGACTTAGGATTGCGTATTCTCCTGCTGATAACCAGTCGGGATGAAGGTGCCCACCGTCCGGGTCGCACGTCAAGATACTTTTCTTCGAAGCATTGGTGAAGACTTGTGGGGTACCGAGGGCCTGTACAAATCCATTTCCTCTCTTCAACGATTCAAAACAAAACCTGACGACCGGCTTGACGATGGCTTCTCTATCGTTTCTCATCTCTGGTCAAGTGATCATGTTGTTCACCGTCTCGTTCTCACAGGCACCACGAACCTCGCTCTATGCAGAGTCAAATGTCATAGACATAGCCGCGTAACATCCTAAGCTCTATCCTGCATTATTACACGATAACCATCGTGCATGCGGCTCTTACCCCTTGTCCATTACAATAATAAGTATAACCCGGGTCACGGATTCGACGATATTCTAGTATACCTCTGGAATGCAGGATCTTTTTTCACGGTCCTATTTTCAGCCGGTCAAGTCACCGCTGCCTGGTCCCACGTCTAATTTCCGTACGCTTCGGAACTCAAGAAACAAGTCTGTGCGTAATGAACGACACGAGACCGGTTTTCTGCGTATTTCAACTACCTGAAACTTATACCGGAACTCCAGAGCCCATTCTGACGGTCCCTAGCTTTACTGAGACTGACGCCATCCTATATTCTTATGGACTTGCCATCTCCTTTTGCTTTCTTCAAACTCGTGCTACGATGGTCAGTTTCAGACGATACTATTTTGAGGGATGATAACCTCGATCCTGAAGAACAGCGCTCTTTCAATCCTGATTTACTGAGTACAAACTAATAGCGCTTGCTAGCCTTGATGACGGCAGAGAATTTCGTCTTGCATTTTTCAGTGACTTTCATAGGCAGCAGCGCGTATAAGCCAGGAAGGACGACGTCTTCGGTGTGTATCAACCGTGCTGAGCGGCGGATGACTGCCGCCAACGGTCTTATTTTCCCTTGGGGTCGTCCTCACGCGACGTTTCCCATACAATCGGTCCTAGAGCTATCATTATCTCTCTGGTGGCCCACCCCGACTCGGTACAGCCTCAGTCCCTATGGGCGCTAAGATCTTGTCAGCTGGGCACTATAAAACTGTCGTCTCTTCGCTTTCATACTTCATCACCTTCAACTTCTACTTGCAGGCTTCTGATCCTCTAATCTCATATTCACCAACACCATCTCCAATGCCTTCTTCAACGAGCCTGCTCTTCTTCTCTGCTCTCTTTCTCACCGCTGCTACCGCTTCACCCTTGTCCGCACGGGGCACATGTAGCCCTAACTTTGAGGGTGCTTCGCTCACCGTGTCCAGCTATAGTGGCGCAGCCAATGGCGTACTCTCGTGGTCAGCCAACCCCGTCGCTGGCACGCCCGTTGTTGCCAGCACTTCACCCTCCAAGTTCTTCTTCCAGCAGAACGGGGACACCGATGTCACCTACACCATCAAGTACGCAATGTTTACCTTTGCTCCGGAGTATTACTGATTGGAATCTCACAGGACCGCGGCTGACGACAATTTTGCTGTCGAACTCAATGATTGGGCGCTGGTCATGAACGGCGTCGACTGGTCGGGTAGCAATGTGTACGCTTTCGTCTCGTTGTTTGCTTATTTCCATAACCGACTGACTCGGTATACAGGAACCAGAAATGGATGGTCGAATGCACGACTTGTGCTACGAACATCTCCCAGCAGAAGGGCGTCGTCGCTTCAGGATGTGCTATCTTTTCTGCCAACACCGGCCACATCGGCTATACTGTCAGGGAGAGTGGACCTGGCGGTCAGTTGACTCTGGCTGTTTACAACCAGCAGTTTGATTTCTCGGTTTGAAGAATGACCAAAGGACTTGATTTTATGAAAGTGATTGGCTTCAAATACTTTGTTGAGATTTCATAGTGTTATGCATGCGTAATCAAACAGTATTTGGTCCGAGTTGATAATTCGGCGGTCAGTGTCATCCGATACACTTTGTAGGATAGGAAGTCTCCGCGGAAACAAATCCAGGCCATCACCGCTCGGCGTTTTCAAACTAAGATCATACGCAGGTACGCAACACGTCCGCCACACGTGGATAATCCACAATCGGTACACGGAGCAAAGAAGAGTGCAGTGACATTCGGTGTCTGACTGCCAGTCTTGTTCAGAATACTTGAACCGTATTGAACTGCCATACTGGTCGTTGTATACAGTTTAGTATTTACATTATCTGAGGACGGAGAAACCAAGGGCAGAGAAACCTCTAGCGCGATATTTCTCTGGTATAATACAATAGAAAGAGCACACCTGAGGGTGCCGTTAGACCTAGCTCAAAGAAGTAAAACAACACGTACTGGAAGGAGAGGCCGTCTTTATCCTCGACCGAACGTAGTAGCTTAATATCAAGTCTATCCCCCGCACACGCGCCCCTCGTGATGTCTACGTTCAACGCGCACGACCCAGATTCCGACCAGCAGATATTCGCAAGCAGCACGTGGGAAATATCACCTCGATAGCGGGCCAATTCTTCTACCACCACGTCCCTTCGCACATAAATGTGCTTTGTCCAATTCCTCAGGACCGTCCCACACAAGTCATATTGATCCCAAGAGGAGATCTTGGTGTAAGTCTCGACTGCCAGCATGTATAACGTCTTGGACTTGGAGACTACATCAGGAAGGTCCTTGATCTTGGTGAGTTCTGCGGGTGTGAGGACATCTGGGGGACACGTTTGCATGTAGTCCCCAACGCACATGATACGGCAACCTTTCCAGGAGCCTGCCAGAAGGGAGACTATGTAGACATACGATGTAGGGGCTCCGTAGAATTCGCCCAGTTTACCCCACATCAGGAAAATGCACCTTGGATATGTAGTCATATATAGAGCCCATAGGGCGTATAGCTCCCACAGCTAACCCCCCGTTATCAAGTTGCATATAGCAACCCACTCACTATGGTAGACCCATGCTATGGGGGCTATCACGCTACAGGCGCTATGGGTAATGACTGACATCACGTCGGCGAAGCCATTATCAAATCAGTCTCCTCAGGCACTCTCAGGCTGTTTTCGGAAATCCGGTTCAGAACAGATTACGAAAAGGTTTTGACATTATATTCACAAGCGTGTAGATACAGTAGATGAAGAATGAATAAATAGTTACATAACCTGTACGCGTTAAGACGTAGCGTAGTAATTAGCGGCAAAGTCGGCTGCAGTGAAGATGTCTTCCTCTATATTTTGCGAGTCTGCATCGGGCTCGTCATCGGTAATCCCTGCAAAAAGCCTATAAAGCACCATCAGTATTGGATCACAGAGAGCATCATGCCAAATTGAAGTGAGCCAAATACGTACTTTCCCTGCGCATAGAGCTTCTTACGGAAATCGATGGGAATCTGGGGCTCCTTCATCTTCTCTGAGCAATGCTTGGCCCAATTTTGAAGGTTCTTGAGATGCGTCTTGTATGAGTCTTCATATAATGGTTTCGTAAATGCGATGTTCTTGGTATCATGTCGGCCGGTCTTCCATTCATCGATGGCGCAAAGAATCTGAAAAGAATCATGACATCGCCACCAATTTAAGTTCAAGTGTAATCACTTACAGCAGCAAAGACCAAGGCAACGACCGTGAACGGAATCTCGCCGTCAGTACCGAAGAAAGCCAATCCCTCCGACTTTATACCATCATCAAAATAAACCTTGCCGATGATTTGAGGTAGAAGCGGGGTCTCGAACAGGCCTTGACGACTCGCAAAGTCCTGTAAATAAGCAGTATGAGTGACCAGAATAATGGAGGATCTGCATAGCATACGTACCGCAAATGTATACGCACCCCGCTTGGTCAAAGCCTCAACGAGATCCCTGTTTTGCTTGATTCCGGCGGCATCCTTTGGGGTGATGAACTTGAACGTTGCATTGCCTGGATGTCCGACAAACAAACGAGCTGCTTTCTTGATATCACCGCGATGTTGAGATCGACGTTGCTTGATCTGCAACAGAAGACCATGTTAAAGGAGATCTCTAAGTCGGAGAGCCAACCTACCACATTGAGTTCTTCAAGCGTTGGAGACGGACGACCTTTATAGTGAGCGTTGGCAATCAGATAATCTAACCTCATGAACCAGGCAGTGATCGCCAGCGAATCTGCGGCCTCATCTACTACCCAAGGATCCGTGGTGACCAAGAGGAAGCGGAAATGACTATACGAACCAAGCAGAACTTTCTCCCGAGCACCGGTTAGTTGTAGCGTTCGAAGAGACCACTTCTGCTTCTTTTTCCTCGGCTTGTCCTCGGTATCAGGTAACTCATCGCTCTCATCAGCGATAACTTCAATGATTTCGTCAGACGGCAGCGTGGTACTTCTCTTGCCTAAAACCGAGGCCACACTTGCCTGTGTGTCCAAAGCGATCGAATAAGCAGGCAAACATATCCCCACAAAAAGGAGAACGAACCAGATCAGGTGGAGTCAATGGAATATTCTCCTTACCCAGCGGCGATGTTCCTTCAGGTTCGAGAGCGTGACTACGATGAGTCAGATTTTTAGCAGGGCGTAAAGGGGTTGGCGTCAGTCCATTAGCCTGTACAAGCTGAGGCTTGTTTCGAAGGTCGGGAAGTTTCATGGGCGTAGACATGATCTGTGAACAGATAATCAGCACGAAGGTCCCAATACAAGTAACTACATTGATCAGCTTAGCTTACATCCGGTGTTAACGTGCCCGCAAGAGTCTCGGGAGAAGCATTTCCTGAGGACAACGAGCGTTCTTCAGAAGTGTTGACTCCGGGTTCCATTAAACACGCTGAGCTAGCATCAGTTAAGTTGCCAATAGCCGGTTGAGCCTCAGTAGTATGATGGATGCTTTCCTCATTAGCGTCTGTTAGAAGTATGAGACTGCGGAGAACGGCAGTGAATGTGTCATACCTGGATAGGCTGCCAATGAAGTAGCACTGTCTCCCGATGACCAAGGTCCACCTGCTGGAAGCAAACTCGCATTGGGAAGCGTAGTAAACGGGACTGGTGAGGACCAATGAGGATTTGCCGAGAAGTACCATGGGGGTAAGATCCCGTTCGGTGCCATGTTTGCCATGTTCGAGGACTGCAAAGGCAAAAAATTATAAGATCTGTCACCTAGTATAGACATCGAGGCAGGATGTGTGACCATCGCCGAAGTGCCGTTCCCAAGCTGCGGCTGTTGGGCTGGCAGCATGGGTGCAGCTGGTGACTGTGGTGTTCCAGCCATTGCAGCATCATGATGTTGAGCCTTCGTAGCTGCGCGTTTGCGTGCTGCTTCTGCATTTTTGAGCAGGGCATTTTCTACATTTCAGTCAGACTTGTTCTCAAGACGACCTATTCTACGTACGATGATTGACCATGCCTGGAGTAGCATGGACGGCTCTGTTGCCTCGACCCAAGGTCTCAGGTGTGATTGTTGCAAAGTCCGAATCGTCGAAAGCCTCAGCCATGGAAAGAGAGAGAGGTGAGCTCAAGTCAAAAATGGACAGCAATGGTAAGAGGAAAGCGGAAGGACATTGTGAAAATTTGCCGTGAAAATTTCTTGCCGTTGTTCGGCTTCCAATTGGGCACTTAGGAGGTAGTCAACGCTCACCCGTTCCAGTCACATCCACCACTTGGACCGTTATGGTGAAGACATTCTCCTGCACGCACTGTGGCCGTCATGATTTTCCAACGTCCTCAGCACTCAGCCATCATCTGTCTCTCTCTATCCAATGCAAGCGATTGCGACTACAGGCTTTGAACGAGCTGATTGCCCGGTCCCAACAAATTCGAGGTTCACCTATGCCGCCGAACCTTCAAGTTGACACCCACACTAAGAGTGCTCTCAGCATCGAACCCGACCAGTTTAGCGATGAGACATGGAACGATGTCGATCCGCCGGAAGCAGGATTGGACTCAGACATTAGGGAGGCTGATGCCTGCATCCCAGGCCAGAACGGAGCTGATGGTGTCAGTGACGTAGATGAGAGTACCGAGTTGCGTGCGGGGCAGTGCTACATGAATGGTTTTCCTCCAGAGAAGCAGGCTGGAGCGACATTCGGGACCAAGCCGACATGGTTTCAGCAGATACGAGACGAGCAGGTTTTAAAGGGTTATGAGATTCTTGGGCCATTCAAGGATGATGACGAGTGGGAGTTAGCCAAGTGGTTGATCAAACACGTTGGCCACAATGCAGCCGACCAGTTCCTACGGTTGAATATGGTCAGTATCAATTGACATATATTCCCGATAGACTAACCGACCAAACCAGATCCAGAATCGTGCAAAGCCATCCTTTCGGAATAAGAAGGAATACCTGGACATCATTGATCAGCTTCCTAGAGGGACAGACTGGAAGCTCGAAGAGATAACGCTCACAGGAGACCGGCTGGACATCGACGGCAAACCCCAAACGGAAACCCTCGAGCTGTGGTATCGTGATCCTGTCGATTGTATTCGGGAGCTCTTGGGAAATCCGATGTTTCGGGATGTAATGAAGTACGCACCAGAGAAGCTCTCGGTGGACAGTCAGGGTTCTGTGCCAATTGTCAACGAAATGTGGACAGGTTCATGGTGGTGGGAGCTTCAGGTCAGTCAGCTTAAGGATCACGGTTCACAGTCCGGATTGTACTCACCAATTCATACAGAAGTATCTACCTCCTGGTGCGACCATCGTTCCGGTGATCCTGTCCTCCGATAAGACCAGACTGTCTCAATTTCGTGGTGACAAAAGCGCCTGGCCCGTATATCTTACAATAGGCAATATTTCCAAAGACACCCGTCGAGATGTCTCATCTCATGCGACAATTTTGGTTGGATACCTGCCGGTAGGAAAGTTTGACTGCTACACGGAGAAGGCACGCCAAGTTGCTCGCTACCAAACCTTCCACTATGCGATGGAGCTCATTACTCGGTCATTGGCAGAGGCTGGAAAAGCTGGCGTGCCTATGACCTGCTCTGATGGCCAGGAACGATGGGCCTGGCCTATTCTCGCAGCGTACGTGGCAGACTATCCCGAGCAGTGTCTCATTGCATGCTGCAAAGAGAATCGGTGTCCCATTTGTACCGTTTCGCCCGATAATCGTGGTTCCCATACAGAAAATACCTTTCGTACGCCGGAGAAAACTCTGGAGATGATTGACAAGCTGCGAAATGGTGTATCAGATCCAGCATTCAAGGAAGAGTGGTCAAACCTTGGCCTCCGTCCTGTCTTCAACCCATTCTGGCGGCATCTACCTTTTTCCAACATCTTTCAGTGTTTCACGCCGGACCTCCTACATCAACTTCACAAAGGTGTCTTCAAAGACCACCTTGTGAAATGGTGTACCGAATTAATGTCGGAACAAGAGCTGGACGATCGTTTCAGAGGGATGACGGGGCATCCAGGGCTTCGGCACTTCAAGAACGGAATCTCGACAGTATCACAGTGGACGGGGGCAGAGCACAAGGCGATGGAACAGGTTTTCATTGGGTTGATTGCGGGAGCAGTGGACAACCGCGTGTTGATGGCTGTTAGAGCGGCCGTTGACTTTATTTATTTTGCCTCGCTTCATTCCCACACATCCACCACCCTCTCATCTCTCTCACGAGCGTTGGACGACTTTCACCAATACAAGGATGTGTTCATCGAGCTCGAGGTTCGCGACCACTTCAACATTCCTAAAATCCACGCCATGGACCATTACGTTCATCTCATTCGACAATTTGGCAGTGCTGATGGCTTCAACACTGAATCTCCTGAACGTCTTCACATCGACTACGCCAAAGATGCCTACCGTGCATCCAATAAACGTGACTACATTGCTCAAATGACAACATGGTTGCGCCGTCAGGAAGCTGTAGACCGTTTCACAGCTTATCTCCATTGGTGCGAACATGGAGCCTATCTGATGATGCCAACTACAAGCGAATCAGATGAAGACGTCGTTGAGGGTGTTATCAGCCTCCATCAGTCTACCAGTACGTGGATGCTTCCCCTTCCCTCTCGTTCAGCAAGATCCGAGGCTCGTATCAACATCGCCTCCGCCCATCCTCAAGACCTCTGCCGTGTTCCTGCCAGCAAAATCGTCGAGGGCCATAACGCTCAACGCTTTCTGGAGGCTGTCAGTGTATTCCTTCGTAGTCATGGCTCAGTCATGGCCCCCAAGGAGTTCGACACGTTCAATCTTTATCGGCGTCTGAGCGTGGTCCTGCCAGCGATTGCAGAGGCTGGAGCCAAGGCCAGAGATCTGAGGAATGTCGTGCGGGCGGCGCCTCCAGTCCCAGCTCGTGGCCGTAGGCTTGCAGAACCGGCCCACCTCGACTTCGCATTGGTCAAGACTGGAGAAAGAAATGACCGGACCAAGGGAACGGCATTAGAAGGTTCGTCTCTTAACTTCCAGTAATTCTGCGCACTGGTTTTGATTGTCTTGTCTACTAGGCCTTCGCGTGGCTCATGTACGCGTGTTATTCTCCTTGCCGCAGTTATTTGGCGTCAAGACAAACAAACCTTTGGCCTACGTTGAGTGGTTTACACCATTTGGTACGCCTGACTCACAGACAGGATTGTACTCCCTCAACCGGTCAACACGCTACCATCATGTTTACGCTGAAATTATCGAGGCTGACAGAATTGTTCGGAACTGTCATCTGCAGCCAAAATTTGGACGAAGAAAGGATTCTCGCTGGACCTGCGAAAATGTACCAGACTTGTGTAGTACCTTCTATTTCAACACTTACCGAGACTTGCACCTGTTTTGTATGGACAAGCTGAATAAAAAAGACTGCGTTTGAAATCCAACAGGAGCTCGTAAGCCATGTGGTATTGGCTGTCATGCGCAGGCTAGTGCTATCAGGTGCTACCGAGATCTGACGCTATATCGGAAGGGGCTTACTAGGTGTCGCTTGATAGGCCCGCTCTGCTACCATATCCCTACATAACACGGCCGTTGCGACATAATCGAGGCGACTCTACGGCGAGAAAAAGACGTTTCCAGATGCAGCATCCAAGGTGTTCGCGTGTGTCGATATTGATTATATACCAGAATTGACCCATTATTAAGTTGACTCGGAAACACATGTCACAGGAGAACAGATTCTGAATCGCCTGCTGGACGGACCGTTATGCAGTCCTTAGGGTTTCGGTGACGGTGCATTTTCATTACCTCCGAGGTTGTTCCGTCTACCGGCATTTTCCTTACCGGCATATCTCGGCATTACTCTTTTGTTAATTTTATTTATTTATTCGGGCATTCATTGCCTTTCGGATGACCTCGCTCTCTACTTTCATTTGATGCTTCCTTCCTGGTCGCATCGCTATTGCATTGGCTACGTTGATTCTAAGTTGTAGCTAACGTGTCTCTAGTCTCTAGTACCCTACTTTGCGTTTCAGTGCTTGCCGGACTTTCTTGTTCGCTTACACGTTCCCTCTCCTCTGAGACTCTTGTTTTTGCTTTGGATTGTCCTCAGTTACCTTCTCTTGTTTATTTCTCTTTCCTGTTTCCTGTGATCTTAGGTCGCATTGCTGCTGAATTGGCTATCTCGGTATATCTAGGTTGTACCAAATTGTGTCGTTGTCGCTCAGTATCCGACCTTGCGTTTTAATGATTTAATTAGCATTGTCTCTCACTCGTTCATTCGCTCCCTCTCCTCCGCCTTCTCTTTCAGATTCTTGTTATGTATCGTCCTCTCTCTCTCCTGTACGTTTTCATTTGTATATGCCGCGGTATCCCTCGAGTACGCGATGGTCAGCCCATTTTAACATTTTCGAGTCTTAGGTCGACTTATCGTGCGCCTGCCAGAGATAATCAATCCACAAAAATGGGTTTTTCCTCGCAGTAGCCATTTGCTCGTCAGGACCTTGATCATGTGGGCAAAGTCGCGGTCACGTTACAGCACTACCAGTACTGTCCAGTTGCGTCTGGTCAGTATCGTGCCCACAGACATAATTACCGAAAATCCACAGGCGATCCTTACACCAACAACCTATTTACAGATACTGACAACATACGGAAGCGTTTGTTTCAAAGCACAGAATTTGGCATACATCAAAGTGAAACTACTATTTTCGGCACAGTCTTCCTTTGCTAAGATCCCACATTAGTTGCTGGGAACGCAGACCCTCTGTAATTTGGCATGTCAGGAGGAGACCACTAGGTTCGTTCAAATCCCGAAACTCACTTGGCCAACAGATAAAGCATTGCAGTTGATGCCCGGGTTGGCGGTCTGGAGCTGGGCGACGTCGATCCCGCCTTGCGCGGCGATGGCAAAGCAGGTATCACCAGAAACAACGATGTGGGTGTAGCCCGGGAGGCCGCTATCACAGGCGGCGTTGACGCCTAGGATCAATGAGTAAGGGAGGGGCGGAGATGATCGTGTCAATAAAAAAAGTACCGATGACAGTTGCGGCGATGATAGCGATGAAAGTGAAAGTACGAGCGAACATGTTTTGGATGCTGAATGTGAACTGACGAGCTGGACTTTTATAGTGTTGGTTTTCTTTTCCTCGGGCGGGAATCGGACGGATAATATTGGTTGGCATGTTCACCCTGTGGTCCAGTCGGTGCTTCTCCATACCCGCAAGACCTGAACGAGGGAAAACAAATGAGTACTCTATTTTCTGTGCTTCACGATCTTCCAAGTTTTCACACCATGCCCTTTCAAGGAAGTTGATGCACTGATTTCCAAGTGCCGGGGATTGTCAAGTACCTCTCTGAAGAGCCTATGAAGTGGATATAGACGGCAAATAACGGCTTAATAGAGTTCACCGCGACACATTTCCAGTCAGTGACTTTCACTGGCTCCTAAAACGCATACTAAGGAACTTTGTGTTAGGCGACTCCGATCTCTTCGTCTTGAGAGTCGGGAAATATGTTTTTACGAGTCCCGGGTGCAAGAAGAGGATCGGAAGTCACAGAATTTTGATATACATTTTTAGATCCCAAACATACGGGCAACCCCGGCCGTGTGAGGGAACTTGTCCATCTTGTTGATCGCACGTGCATACCAGCAGAGACTTGGCTAGTCGATTGAACATGGGTAGAAGCCTCACAGCATGAATAGTGAATCCACATTCAGTGGGTGTTTTGAAGTTTCCGCTATGCCGGCGAGGGTATACCGTATGATGGGTCGGTCATGGTGATCTGCTTCCTGCTAGCGGTGAAAACCTTCCAGCTGACTGCGTCAATAGCGGATCTGCGAAGAACTTGTTTAGTTGACTTCCCTGTCAGGTGATCCTTTTTCAATCAATGTTTACCGCGCACTGGGGATACCTCATCCCGCTTTATTGAACGGATACTTGACAGTTCCCCGAGTTTAGTCCAGGTACATGTGAATCGTGCATGAAAGCTTCGAATGGTCCTGAATCAACTTCTCAAAGAACCTTCGGGTTATTCATTGTACGCACTTTCATAGTCTGCGGGAGTGGAGAAACACCGACTGGCGCACTGGGTATTAAAGCCAAACAATATTACCCGTCCGGCTCCCGCCCGAGGAAGAGCAATTGAAAGTACAAGAGACAAAGGAAACAATCTACGTTTCAGCATCCAAAGAACCATGTTCGCTCGTACTCTCATCCTCATCGCTGCTGCTATTATGGGTACTTCCATTGTCGTATCCGAGTCCACCGTTGCATTTTCTAACTCATTAATACTAGGTGTCCACGCCGCATGCGACAATTCTTCATGGCTACTGCAATAATAGACAGTTGGATCTCTATGAAATCTCCCGGTCTGAAAATGCGTCGTTCCGTGGCATCGAATCTATAAAGATCATTTAGCGTCTCCAATAAGTCACATTTAAACTGTCCTCACTGCGTTCGCTCTCGTTGTCTACACTGCTAGTAAAGAATCTCACTTTGTTGTCTTCGGTGTGAATTAGGTTCCTTCTGGTGCATGCCGCTGCGAGTATACCCTTGGGGTCAACACCTTTTTCGAACATGGCTTCTTCCTGTGGGTAGGCCTTCCTCGTTTCGAGGTAACGATTGCTTATATCATTCCCGACACAGCCGTCCGTGTTGTCGGCAGTCCATTTCTCGAATGCGCCTTCCGGAAAGTGTCTCTCGAACATGAGCTGTGCTTCTAGAATGTTGTATGCCGCATCTTTGAAAGCTTCGCATCCCAGGCCGGTCAGTCGGATATGTTGCTGCAGGAATATGTAGTTGTGTCTTCTGTGCTGTCATGTGAGTCCTTTCGAAAGTACTGACTGTGTATTGTTCACTTTACAATTAACTGCAAGATGCTAAACGATATTGTCGTATCACTTTCCAGAAGTCAAGTGGATATAGCCCCGAATTTTGCCATGACAGACTATAGGTTCCCCCCTTCCCACAGGACTCGGACCTGCCACGCCCCGCGATGGCCCACCGCTTAATCAGACCGTACTCAAAAAAGGATAATGATGCGCACTCCGAGATTGTTCACTTGTACGCGATACCACGGAAGTTTTCCCGACCTGCTGACCTGTTTTGCGGTAATTTGACAGTACGTATGTAGCTGGGAGGTGATGATCATTGATGACAAACCCGGACCCCGGGACCGGCCTTCCTGGACTAATTTTGAAATTCAAACTGACTCTTCTGCACCATCATCATGCCTATATTTCATCCAGCTTACCGTTACTCCTGGATCCTACCTTGTCGAAAACACGCAATCTCTTGCGACGATAAGATTGTCACGTTTTAGGATCCAGCTGTTCAAGGATTCACCGCGAGCGACAGTGGAGATGCTAGACCGGTAGACGGCAGTTGAATGATGCAAGGAATTTGGAGAGCAAATCTCGAGGTATAGGTAAGTTGTATGCACTACTATTTCCCTCTTCGTCATCAATCGACGCGCAATCAGCCTTGCCATGCACCGACGTTACTACTACAACGGGGCAAAGGCGCACGACTGCTAGGGCCCAGATTATCCGTCATCTTTGCCGCTGTTGATTCCTGCATTTATATAGTCGCCTACGACCTGGATACAACTCTCAGCAGAATCGAGCCACATCAGCAAGTCGCGCCTACTGCGACGTGTTGTCCAAAAATGGCAGTGAGACTTTTCCCAATCGAACAAGGCAGTCCCATTCCTTGAATCCTTCCTTCACCTATCACCATCACACAACGCCAACACCACCCACAAACTACCTCCTACTCGCCTTTCGAAAAATGATTTCTTCTCTGGAGACAAACCTCGCCATGCGTCGCGCCTTCACGAATCTCTACCAGAAACGAGAAACAAAAGCCGAGACGTACGAAGGAGAAACTGTGAAGAGCCAAGTCTCTAGCCTGACGAGTAAGCAGTAGTGCCGTTTCCACGCCTTCATATTCTCATCTCGTCAAGAGCGGCGGCAACGAAAAGTCGCCCGAACCAAGAGAAAAAGGAATCCATCGCTGGTATGCAAGCTGATCTTCTGGACAGCATTTCAAACCAACCGCCTTTTGTTATCTAGGCCGAGCGCCTTCTCCAGAAACTGGTCATAGATACGATTGGAACCAGGCAGTTCTGGCAACGCGTGAGTCTCTTTTCCCTCCCTAGGGTATCTTGCTGATTTCCTCCAGTTCGCTACTCTACCTCAACCGTCCGGATGGGATTGTAATCATATGATCTGTACGCTCTCGTGTTTGCTCTCCTTTCTCTTGTCTGACGCATAGACAGATCTTATACACATACATGTCTATCGGGCTTTGCTGTTTAATGCTATGAATGTCTTGGGAAACTGTCTATTCTGTGACGCTGGTGTTCTCAAACAAACAACGGTATTCTTTTGGTCCCAGGTGCCAACCCGTCCTATCGCTGCTTTCCTTTTTACTTCAAGAAGAATTCCATCTTGCTGAAGGAAGCGAAGAAGTTTGCCCCGGTGCCGGTGTCTTTCTCACATGCTCGAGGAAATTCGAAAGGTGTGGACCTTCTTCATTCCTCTCTATACAGCCGTTGACACCAACATACACCAGGAAGAGACGGAGAAGATCAGCCTTCGCCACATCATGAGCAACGACGAGCGCCCATTCACGCGACAAAGATGGTGCATTCGTTGATCCAGAGAACACAGCGGTGAGGTAGCCGCTTGAACAAGCGAGTTTCATTTGCTATTCTTAATTGATCCCCGCATCGGCTCGGACACCGTAAGTTTTACCGGGAGCTGAGGTGGCTGCGGTATGGGTTATATCTAAATAGAGTGGACATACATCAGTGCCGACCCTGCATCAGATCCACCCACCGGGTATATCAGCGCTTACTAACTGGAAGAAGCTTCCTGATTCATTCATTCATTGGCGTTGCTTCTTTGTGAAGTCGCCATATATTTCTACGGAAAGCCGATAGCAAGGCGAAGCGCGATTTCAGGTAATATTATTCTGCTTGTTCCGCTGCTGCTCCTCACTTTCTTTTGTGCGCAGTATATGTATCCACTCTCTGGAGCTCATCGCGGGATGTGCTGACCATGTGATGGCATCAAATGCGATGTATGTTCATTTTTGTGAGTGGGCCACGACACGACTAACAGTCTGGTATCCAGACAGCTTCGCCACAATCGGTATAGTAGTTCCCTGCTGTTTTATCCGGTATTACTATTCTGCTTGTCCTGCTATCATTGTTGACTTTTCTCTTTCCTTTGCTAGAGACGAGCTCAGGGTAGTATCAAATGGACTGTTTTATATCTCAGCTACTATGTGATTGACGTTCTATTATTCAGCTTGCTTCGTATCGACTTTGCCGACGCACGGCTATCCCCCCAAAAAACCCCGCGAGCTGCGGTCAGAATCTATTTCCGACTAATATGCGATGATAACGGATTGTGTCCAAGTCCTATGCTCAAAAGCTGCAAAGCACAGACGACTCTCTGTTATCTCTCGCAATGTATCCACTCCCTGCTGGTGATAACGACTCAACGGCTGTATGTAACATTATCCTTGACCGGCTATTCGTGTGTTCAGTTGAGCTGCCCTCGTGGTTTTACTGAGCACCTCAATATTGCCCTGCCGTCATGGTCACCATAAATAACACCGTCTGCGTGTACCCTCGGCATCCGAGAACACGTTTACCCCGCTCGACTACATATAAAGCTGCGAACCGCTGACAACTCCTTCGTTATCCCCCACAATGGCTCCTAGGACTCAGGAGCAATGGGTCGCAGACCAGACCGGACCGGTGCCCGCCGTCGTCACTGCCGACCTGAGCGGGAAGACGCTCGTCCTCATTGGCGCCAATACCGGACTAGGATTTGAAGCCGCAAAACATTTCGCTAGGATGAACCCTGCGCGATTGGTGCTGACTGCGAGAGATGAAGCAAATGGGAAACAGGCTCTGGCCCGTACGTTTGTCTGATGACCAGACCTACGAGCCTGACTAATCGTTACCATTACAGAGATTCAAGCCGATACTGGCTACTCCAAGGCGGAGCTATGGATCATTGATCTCGCCATTTTAGCAGCGTCATTGCGTTCGCTGATAGAGCGGAGCGGGAATTGGACCGATTGGATATCCTCGTAGAGAATGCTGGCGTTGCGACTTCAGTTTACGAACAAGTGGAAGGTTGGGAGAAAACGTATGTGGCGTGTTCTTTTTCGGAAACAAAGGCTCATCGCCATCTCAGGATGCACACGAACAACCTTGGCCCCGGCTTGCTTGCTATTCGTATGATCCCCAAGATGCTCGAGACGGCTCGCAAATATTCAGTCAACCCAAGACTCGTCGTTGTCGCGAGCGATGTGCACTATTGGACGAAGATTGAAAAGGACGTTATTGCTTCCCCCAGCATCCTTGCGAAACTATCAGACAAAGGGTATTGCACGCAGGAGTACGTCGATCTCTTGCTACTCATTTATGTCATTGAACTGTTGACAGAGTGATGGATCATCGATACTATGATTCCAAATGTACGTAATATTATACTTTCTCTCTTTGGAGACCGTTTCATACCGCCGTACAGTGCTCAACGTTCTCTTTGCCCGAGCTCTGCAACTCCACGTCCCGTCCTCCCCAGTGATCACCGTCAACTCTGTTAACCCCGGATTCTGTTTCTCGGGACTCGGATCTGGTGCTCCTCCTGAGAAGGCGGAACGCATGCGAAAGAAGCGAGAGGAGTTTGCGTTCACTACGGAGGAGGGGAGCCGGCAGCTGGTCTACGGCGCCGTTGGGTCTCTGGATGATGATGAGAAGCTGCGTGGCAAGTATATTCATTTGTCCAAGGTCGTGGAGGAGAGCGACTTTGTGATCAGCGAGGATGGGAAGATTGTACAGGATAAAGTTTGGGTGAGTGGTTCTTTGCTGAGCAGATTGTGGGGTGTTGATTTGTCTTGCATTTAGGAGGAGATGCTGGAGATTCTTGGTCAAATTGATCCCAAGGTCTCGGAGGTGGTCAAAGCATATCTAACAAAGGCTTAATATTTGCGGGTGTGATAAATGTACAGTATGTCGGTGATCAATGGCGACGCCATCACCGTTCCGTCCTTTTTGCGAGTCGGTGCTGTGGTTGCATATAAGTTGAAGCCATACTTTATCATGTGTCGCGCATGTACCAAGAGGAATGCTCTGCTCAACAAACTGAGGTCTCTTTCAGTACACCGTTCACTCTGACTTTAGCGGCTAACCATGATCATTCTGGTGGGAACGCGTAGGGACTCTCTACCCTCAGGAGTGCTTGACGTGAACGCGTCTGCCGACGAGATACTAACTTCAAGTCAGTAACTCCTTAGCGTGTGACACTTACGGCTGTTTTTTTCGCTGTCCTACCTTCAGACCCGAAAGGCAGTCGATTAGAGCTTGCATAGACTTAGGGTTTCCTATTCTCGTACTGAAACCCAGCCTTGATTTCCATCACTATATTGCTGCGCTGAGCGGAAGGCCGGGTCGCCATGGCGGGCCGGACGATGTCGGAGATAACTTTTTTTCTCTGCCAGTGCGCCCATCTTTGTCTTATTCCACCACCGTCCTGCCTTCCGGACATTGTGCTCAGCCATGACTGCCTGCCTATTCGCCAAGATACATTTCTTCTAAGTATTGGTGGAGACTCGTGGGGTTCTGACGGTCTGTCCATGGTGTGTATGCAAATCTATTCTCTCTTCAATGATTTCAAAACAAAATCTGATTTAATGAGCCTGACCCGGCTTGCTGGGCTTGACGATATCTTTTATAATTCTCTGAGACTTTTCTTATCACTGTCTAGTGATCACGTCGCTCACCGTTTTGTTTTCGCAGGCACCGCGAACCTCGCTCTGGGCAGAGCCAAATGTCATGGTCATAGCCGCCTAAATTCCCAAGCTCCATCCATTGTCGCGCGACGGCCATGGTGCGCGTGGCGAATACCCCTGGACCCCTTCAACGATTCCCAAAAACTGATTTTAATGTGTACGAGCAGGGTCGCTAGATTTGACGATACTCCTGTATAAGACTCTGATGGAATGCGGTGATCATTGCTTTAGGCGGACAACTCACTGATGTCTAGTACTGCGTCTAATGTCCGTACGCTTTCGGAATCCAAGAGCCAAGGCTGTGCGTATTCAATGATTCGAGACCGATGTTATGTGCATATTTCGACTGCCTTGACATACCTGACCGTGAGTTTATTCTTGGGTTCACCGAGGCTGGCGACATCCTATGCTCTTATGAAACCTGTTCATTTGCTTTTTCTTTCGGAGATTTGTGTGCTCGTGACCCTACTCGCCTCAGATTATACCATTTCGAGGGATTTCCCTTAACGCGGTGTTCTCTTTGCTCCTCCGTGGCCTTTCAGTAACTCAAAAGATCCCGATTTTAATGAGTACGACCTATGCCAGGCTTGATGACCTTTTGTTACTGAGCTTCGTCTTTCATTATGTTGTGAATTCGTTTGGAAGAGTGCCGTTGGAAAGAATGTGGATCAGTCGGGGGAGAGTGACTAGAACAGTGTCTTTGATGTATATCAGTCGTGCTTAGCGGCGGATGACTGCCGCTAACGGCCTTACTTGCCCTCAGAGTCGCCATCTCTCACAGCCGATCCTTGACTTCATCATTACCTCTCTCGTGGTCCTCGCCGATCTAGTCCAGCCCCCTGATCATCACTCACCACCTAGAGTGCCAAGATGGTCACAAAACCACTATAAAAGCTACCGTCTCTTTGCTTTCATATACATCTTCTACTCGAAGCATTCTGATCTTCGCCTTGTTGAAAGCCGATTATTCCACCTCTTACTCCAATGCTCACTTCAGTAATCTTCCTCTCTACTCTTCTATTCTCTGCCGCTACTGCTTCGCCCTTGGAGGCTCAGAGCACCTGTCACCCCGACTTTGAGGGTGCTATTCTCACTGTGTCCAACTATGGTACTATACCTACTTGGTCATTCAAGTGGTCATCCAACCCAGCTGTCGGTTCACCCGTCATTGCTAATACTTCGCCTTCGAGGTGGTACTTCCAGCAGAACGGCGATTATGATCCCCCCACCTACACCATCAAGTACGCGTCGTTTTTACCTTTCGCTCCAGAGTTTTTTCTGATGAGAATCTCACAGGAACGTAGATAACCTCCTCTTTGCCGTCGAACTCAATGGCGGGAAGCTGATCATGGACAATCTCGACTGGTCAGGTAGCAATGTGTATGTTCTTGCCTCGTCTTCTTTTTTTAATGACTGACTGACTCAATATGCAGAAACCAGAAATGGAAAGTTGAATGCGCGTCGTGTGCTACGGACATCGCCCAGCAGTCCGGCGTTGTCGCTTCGGGATGCAACATCTCTCCGGCATCTCCCAGCGCTAACGGGTTATGCGTCGGGCACACTGGGTATGGCAGTCAGTTATCCTTGGTTGCTTGCCCCAGCCATGAATATGGGAATTTCTATTTCTCGGTTTCAGATTGAGGGATAGCCGAAGCGGAGGGTGGGTAGTTTTTTTCCCCCTCAGTATTTAACTTGCGGTCCCTTCGTATGAGTCAGTTGTATGCATACCTAGTAGTTGAACAGTATCCCTATTCGAAGCCATAATTCGGTCGTATACGATGCTGTTGTAGGATATCGAGGGTATTTATACACGTCCAGCGCCTAAGGAGCCTCCAGTTGGTTAGTCCTCAAGTATTGGATAATTTGGACCGTAATAAGTCCACGGTGAAACTGTCGTCGATATCTAGAAAATCTCCTAGAAGATAAGACTGCAGAATGGCGCTTGGTTACTTATTCCGCCGAGAAAATGCGATATCTCTTTCCCAAAAGTTTCCTCGGTGAAAAGGACTTGCGCCTGCGTGCCATACATCCCGAAGAATGGATCAAGCGAAAAATAATTGGGGCACAGGAGCTCCGAGGCGCCTGTCATGCCAGATAATCAGTATTAACGTGACCATAGCCGCTGGTTCGATCGGTCAGTAGGTACACGGTAATGAACGACCTACACCGCTGGCATGGCGAGGCATCAACAAGGAAATAACGGGACCGGATAAGCATTATCCAGCTATGAAGGGCAAGTCCTCACGACCGGGAAAAGACGCATCGCAGAATGACTCAAGTACTCCTCGAACTGCTCCCGGCATGAAATATTCCGTCATTCTTCGCACTAATACTCCGGCGTCCTAGAGGAGTGACAAGGAGAGAATTTTTGCCTGTTTCGGATTCCAGAGCGTCAATGATCGCGTCGACCTCTGGATTAAGCTGCTCCGCTGTCATCCTACGGACTTGTACTCCGGTATCAAAATTGCGCGCGTCAATGTAACATATTCTGAACGTTTCATAGAGGTACGGGAATGGTGGCATTAAGGATCTGCTCGTGGTTTTAGTCAAGGTAACGAAGAGCAGACCATGACACACATTATGGTTCAAATATAAACGAACTGGCGGTCATAAGCAAAATTCCGCGACGCTACAAGGGAAACCACTCACACTACCAGAAATTCGGGTTTTCTACAACAAGCAGAAGTTTTCGAAGTCATTCAAGTCAAAGGGCGCGTGGAAAAAACTAGCGCGCGGCCTTCTTCCCTTCGATTCGGAGTCACCAATCTTCTTCTTCTCCTTCCCAACTACACAAGAAAATGAGTGCTTGCCAGCTTATGAACGACGACCACTCACCGACTCTCCTCACAAGGTTAAAGAATCGGGCCTTGGTCGTTTCTTTTTGACCCTTGATGCCAAAGTCTTGTTCGTAGTAAAGGTTCATAAAAGCACGATGTAACGCAAAGTGTAGTTCCAAAGTAGGGATCATAGCAGGTCGTGGCTTGTGAAAGACGTTTGCTGGCGAGCAATCCACATAGTTAACGCCGCACACGTGTTGGCCTGCGTTGACGGTGAGAATGTTGAGTACAGTATGGATGTAGTCAGAAAAGTGCTAGCGGTATGAGCGATAGTAATGCGGGACCAAAGAAAAGCATGGCAAGCACTGGAGGACATGACGACGCGGTGCGCAAGAGGTCGGTAAGAAAAACAGAATGAATACAATCGGCGGACAGCATTCCATATTCAAAGCAAGGTTAGACGTCTAGACTCCCACATGTCACACATAGTGTAAAGACCCCGTGATTAAAGCATTGAGCAACAAAAGACGCGTGAGATCCCTTTGGTTAGCGGGCGAGTAGCTTGGCGAAGCTAATTGCACAACAATTGGTCATGAAAAGAGTGACATGGGATACACGATATACGTATTTGGTCTTTGAAGCGTAAGTTTTCCGTACATCGTGGGTTGTTGTGAGTTCTTGACCGGCGGAAGAATCCTAGAACATGGATATATCCTGAAGTTCCTCGGTATCGCGTGCTGAAAATTGGGTTGGGCTCCCGCAGGTACGTTTATGTTGGGACTTTGCGCTTTCAAGACAGATAAAAAGACCTCAAGAGAGGAATGGGTCAACAACGTTGATCGTTTGAACGGTGATGGTGGTGGTGATGGGAGGAGAAGTGTTAGAATCGCGGGGCCGTTCTCAAGCGAAGTGAGTGGCAAGAATGGTTTACATCTGTGGCAAACGCGACATGGGGACTAACTACGAAATATCCTAGCTTATATACTACGAAATCCCCTCGGAAATAAGTCAACACGTAAGTAGATCGATACAAGAACCAACGGCGACTAACTGTCTGCCATGAGAAGCTCGCACATCTCACAAGAAGCGCATATGATGCTGAACTCAGAGCCGGAAGCCGGCCGCGGCTTGGGCCGGCTCAAGGGCCTGGGTTTCACTTTGGCCTGAACCGCTCAAAGCCGAGGTGCAGCGGGGCTTTGAGCCGAATATGGCCGGAAAACCTCCACAATGATGTTGAAGCGGAGCTTGCAAGATCTACCAACTTTTCAGGGAAATCGTGAGAATCCTTTCAACGCTACCTACAAACCGGTCGGAGGTCAACAACATTGTGGTCCGCTGTGGGAATGGGCGTGCTTCGGCAACCTCGAGATGAGGAAAGTGGCTGTAAGATGTCCACAATCAACGTCATACAGTAGTCGAGATAGTCACCACCTCGGAGTCGTTGTGACGTTTACCTACCCGTATTTCGTTGGTATTTCGCAGAGCATGTGGAAGGAGAAAAGCGTAGCAAGATCAGGAAGCTCCACTAATAATGGTAGTCCCCGTTTGGTAATATTGATGAACCGAGTCGTACATACGAAGGCGAGAATCGAAACCAAACTGATGTGGGTCACGGAAGGTGATTCTGACGTTCCCAAAGATAGTCATAACATTAGACAGCAAAGTAACATGTATATATAAGATCTGTCTAAGCGTTATACAAGAGTAAGAACAGAAAATGCGAGAACTTACGAGATAAATCATTACAATCCCATCGGAGTAGCGAACTAGAGAAGATCAGCAAGACGCTCTACGGAGGAAACATAAGAGACTCACGCCTTTTCAGGACTTCCTGGTTCCAACCATCAGTCTTCGTGGAAGGCGCTCGGACCAGATGACAAAAGGCGGTCGGTTGAAAATGCCGTTGAGAGAGACCGGCGCGCATGCCAGCGGTGGGTTCCTTGTTCTCTTGGTGAGGCGATTTATCATCCCTGCCGCTGTTGGAGAGATGAGACTCAGAATGCATGAAAAAGGTAGTGTTGCTTACTGGTCTTGCCCGTTACGATATAGACTTGACTCTGAGCCGTCTCGCCTTTGGGTGATGCCTTGGCTTGTGTCTCTCGCTTCTGGTACCGACTCGTGAACGCGCGACGGAGGGCGAGGTTCATCTGTGGAGTGGATATCATCTCAGAGAGGCGGGTAGTTTGTGGGTAACGATGGTGGTGGTAGGTGAAGGAAAGGTGACTGCCGTGTTGGATTTGGACAAAGTCGCACTGCCCTTTTAGGACATCGTGTTGAATCCTTTTTAGTGGGCGTGTCCTGAGGCTAGAATTGGAGAATTAAATAACATTTCGTCAACCAGGTTAGCCCAAAAGTGGACTGTTCAAGTTGAACAAACGACTCCAGCGATTCAGGATGGCCATTGGCGGCAGATAGCTGTCCATCCGGTATCGGTCAGCGTTGATCAACGAGTTCGTGATGAGCGGTATTCTGAAGATCTGTTCAAAGTCTTCGTCACGTCGCGAGAGCTTTGTGGAAACGAAGTACCCAGAGCGTAAGCCAGCGACGTGATGGCATGAAGCAGAGAAGGCAATCAATTTCAAAATCCATCTTCCTGCTCTCACGCCCACAGTGGTTGTTTGTCATCATCCTCCTCAGGACTGGTCAGGCAATTACATGAAGATATTGAAGAGCCTCAGGAATATCAGTGCGTGTTCGACCGTATCTTTTTTTCAGCAAGGCCTGACGTTGCCCTCGGGCCTTTTCTTATTTAGGACCTTGCAGCTTGTTTATTATCTTGAGTAGAATTTTGCCGTTCTCAAAAGGTCCATGTCACTACTAAGTACTTGAACTGGAGGATAAAATAGTCTTAAACGACTGTATATGTTGATGGGTCCATATAGGTCCAAAGGTATCCACGGAAGCAAATGCGGTCATCCGTTCCTTCGATCGGCGATCGCGCAAGAAATCCAATTTGCAAGCATCGATGGGATACCAAGATGCTGCCTGAGTATGGTTCCTATCCCTGATTCCACTCATATACCGGTAAACCCCGTTTCATTTGTAGACCTGAAGGACGACAAACGAACAAACGAATATCGGAGTATTATTCAATTAAAAGCAAGCATACCGACTGACGCCTTTCAATCTGACTGATGCAGATGTATCGGACTGACGATGGCAAAAGGAATTCAGACAACCTTCAGTGCCTGACTCGTCAATTTCGTGAAGGCCAGCGATTACCCCTGTTCGAAAGTCCATCTATGCGCGATCAGACGATCCGATTCACGACCAAGATTTAATTCCGCGGTGACTTCCCGGGTGTATAAATCCGCTCGATATCCTACAAGGTCCATCGTATATGACAGCCGAATTATCGCTTAACAAAACACAGTTAAACTAGGTATGCATACAACTACTATAAGTCCATGAAATCTCAACGAAGATCATGTGGATACTTGAAAGAAATATACAAAGAACAGATTCTCCAGCCCACTCTCCCCCTTCAATCATTCTTCAACCGAAAAATAAAAGCTCCCGCCGAAGCTGGAACAAGGAGCTAAGTCATACTGACTGCCAAGTCCAGTCTGCCTGACACATAAACCGTTGGCGCTGGAAGAGGCAGGAGAGATGTTGCAGCCCCAAGCGACAACACCCGTCTGACCCTCCGTAGGACACGACGCACATTCAATTTTCCATTTCTGGTTCCTGTAGTATATCGAGTGAGTCAACTATGGAGATACATAAAGAAGACGAGACAAGAACGTACACATTGCTACCTGACCAGTCAATGTTGTCCATGACCAGCACGCCACCATCGAGTTCGACGTCAAAGAGGAGGTTATCCACGTTCCTGTCAAACTCTCATTAGAGAAATACTCCGGAGAAAAAGGTGAAAAAGACGCGTACTTGATGGTGTAGGTTGGGGGATCGTAATCGCCGTTCTGCTGGACGTACCACCTCGAGGGCGAAGTACTAGCAACGACTGGTGAACCGACGGCAGGGTTGGATGACCACGAGAATCTGCCATAAGGTCTGCCGGTATATTCGGACACAGTGAGAATAGCAAAGTTCTCAAAAACGGGATGACAGGTGCTCCGAGGGACCAAAGGCGACGCGGTCGCCGCAGTGAATAGTAGGACAGGGA
This sequence comes from Armillaria borealis, assembly GCA_030435635.1. NCBI lineage: Eukaryota > Fungi > Basidiomycota > Agaricomycetes > Agaricales > Physalacriaceae > Armillaria > Armillaria borealis. Next base: position 93,317 of record JAUEPT010000111.1, read on the forward strand.
GGATTATTGAAGAAAACATTGGGATGAAAAACAGGAGATGAAAATGATCAGTTTTCAACAAGACAGAGATCAGAAGGCTTCAAGTAGAAGGTGAGGTACGAAAGCGAAGAGGCGATAGATTTTATAGTAGCTGACAAGGTCTTGGCACTCTGGGTGGTGAGTGATTAATAGCCTAAGGCTGGACTAGATCGACGAGGGTCACGAGAAAGGTAATGTTGGACTCTAGGAACGATTGTATGAGAGATGTCAAGTGGCAGCGATCCGAAGGGTAAGTAAGACCGTTGACGGCGGTCATCCGTCGCTCAGCACGACTGATACACATCGAAGATACCATTCTGGTCAACCTTCCCGGGTTCCTGCGAGTCAAATTTCACTGCAAAACATAAGACGAAAGCCTGTGTAACAAAACCTTGTCGTCAAGGCTAGCAACCGCTGTTAGGCCATACACATTAAAATGTAAATTTTGCTCTTGGAAAGCGCGGTGAAGAGACTCTGTGCGCGCAGGCTAGAACTGCAACAGCGTCGAAGACACTGATCACACCCACACCCAACACTACACACACACAAACCCTCAAGTTCGTGGGGGATTCTGATGCGATAGAAGCAGATAAAATTAGCACAACCAAACTCTCAGAATATATGATACGTCGTATAGCGATCGCGCTCGTATGGTATCTAGATTTCTCTAAGTCCAAAGGCTTTTAAAACAAGAGGAGCAACAGTTGTCGCTGGGCCTCAAGGCAAAGGTGTAGTAACAATACACACAACGTCAAGAGATGCACACAAAACCCTCAATAAGTCTCGAGCGACACACGAAATGACCTCAAACAACTTAAAACACACAATACACGACTCAAAGCTTCGCGCTCTAAGCAGAAACCCTTCACAAAACCGTCCACTAAAGCCACAGGATTCAAACCTACGCGCTCGAGCTTCCAAACCGATCGTAGATCCACAGGGTTCTAACCTATGCGATCCAGAGACTCAATAACCTTATAAAACGCCGTCCGCAAGCCACAGGGTTTGAACCTATGCCACTTGGGAAATATATACCCTCAAGCAAGCACTAATCAAGCCAAAGGGTTTGAACCTCTGCCACCTGTAGTGCCTCGCATCACACAAAACCCTCAAAGCACAAGAGCGCGTCCTCAATGACACTGAACTCTTCTTCTCAGGTTAGAGCGCAAGTCACCCAACCAATTAACAATCACACAAGTGCCGCGTTAGCTTTCTATGCCTCGCGCGCAACTCAATTCACTCAATATGATATCAATTCTAGGTATATTCTCTCGCTCGAAGTTACAAACTGATCCTGATGCTAGGGCGTCAAGCTGAGGGCTTGCGCGCGACTACAACGGGGGTCCGAAACTTCTATACTACAATTTACACTGCGCTATTTATCTAGTCTACGTCCTACAAATTAGTACAACCATATATAGTATTATTTGGGTTGCGGAACTCCGTTTCCTGGGTCCCGCGCGTGTTGTTGTCATCACACCATAGCTTGGTGGTTACTCCGAGCTCCATCCTGGGGCCAGACTCTTGGTTTCTCCATGACTCGAAGTCAGTTAGCAGTGCTCTGCACTCGTATGGATGTTACTTGGTATATCCTCGGAGCTGCAGCATACCGCGCAGCTCATGTATCTCGGAATAATGTCTTCTAGTAATTTCTATGGTAGCTAGACCAACCGGCTCCTTGTCTAGGTCTCGCGCGCTTCGGCCGAAGCCAGAAACCTCGGATTTAATCGCATTCTGACATTCTAAAGTCTAGAGCGGCATCTGCCAGTACGGCAGTGCCTTGTGCGTCATAGATCAATGTTGCACGAAGTTTTAATTATCTCACAAGCTTCTTCTGTTCTATTCTTAGCGCGCGTAGTGTATGCACTGTCAGCGCACTCAGTGTCGAGTACTAGGACTTTAGACATAGTGTGACCTATATAGTATCACTCTCAAGTTAAGCCATGCGCTCCACCCAGCGTCACTCAAGGCATCTCATTGCCTGCACCTTAAATACTGCGCTCTAGCCATTGCTTCTCTGCATTGGTAACTTATTCTTGTAAAATGTATGTATTAATACATTTCGCAAAATTACACGCGTAAACGCTTGCAGAGCGCGTCAGCGGATAATGGTGTAGTCTATAACAAGCAACCAGCACACAAGTCTCGGAGAGGGACAAAAGTAAAAGGAGATGAACAGGTTTCAGAAGAACATAGGACTTCGACAGTCGTGGTAAATCTAGGAATATCACCGGAATGGACTCATCATCCGGTGTGTACACGCAGCCGAAGTATGCATTACTTCGGTCTCGAATCGTTCAATATGGACAGGTTTGTCTCGTCGTTCCAGAAGTGTATAGACATAGCACTAGACTCCATCGGTGACTCGATACCGTCGGAGAAAGGATCATAGATATTAATCACTGCATTCCAGCTGATAGAAGGAATTCTCAGAGTCGTATACAAAAATATCGTCAAGCCCAGCGAACCAGGTCGTACTCAGTACAATCAAATTTTTTGGGAAGCGTCGAAGAGGAGAAGGCGCGAGAGTCGGTCGGGGTAACAGTTACACGCACCACGACAATGGACGGAGCTTAGGCGTTTAGGCGGCGGAATTGGAACCAGTGACCAGGGTACGTAGCGTCTGCGAAAATGAGACGATGAGCAACACAATCACCAGAGAGTAAGGATAAAAGTCTCAGAGAAATAGAAAGATATCGTCAAGCCCAGCAAGCCGGGTCAGGCTCATTAAATCAGATTTTATTTTGAAATCATTGGGGGGAGAAAATGGATTTGAATACGCACCATAAAATTTTTTATGAACAGACCATCCGAAATCCACAAGTCTTCACTAATTCTTCGAAAAATTGGCCATGGAAAACAGGTGGTTGTCCATAAGCACAGTGGACAGAGGGCAGGGCATAGTAGACAGACAAGAAGGGTAGAGCCGATGGGACCAGCCCTTCAGAATCGAGTAGGAACTCCTGAGTCCATACGGTCGTCGGTGGATGACAAAGTAAATGGGAGCCGCTGAGGTTGAAGCGGAGTTTGATCGCTTACCGTCACGAATGACATCCAGCGAAATGAACGCAAAACCCAAATCTCATCACGGTCGACAAGTCAACCCCACGAAAGGCAACGTCACGTCGTTTTGCTATGACCACAAAGGTAGATCAGGGGAAATTGAAAGAAATACAGTGTCGTGATCTCCTTCACGAGTGGGAACGGCTTTTTGGCTGGTTTGAGTTCCCTTGAAAACGACCTGGTTCGCTGGGTTGACGATGCTTTTTGTATACCACTCTGGGACTGTCAATCTCTTCTATGATCTGGAATGCAATGGTCATCGCTTACGGTTCTTTTTTCATTTTCAGGCGGTCGAGTCACTGATGGAGTCTAATTTCCGTGCACTTCGGAATCCAAGAGCAAAACCTGTGCGCGTTGAAAGATTCGAGACCAATGCATTTTCCGCATACCTCAACTATGTTGTGTACATACCGGATCCTAAGTCCATTCCGTTGAATCCTAGGTTTACCGAGACTGATCGACATCCTAATTTCTTATGAAACTCGTTCATCTCCGTTTGCTTCTGTCCGACTTCTATGCTCATGGTCTGCTTCAGCTGCTCTCTTGGCAGGCGACCAACTTGAGCCGATCAAAATGCGAGGGAAATAGGTGGAAAGGCGATGAAATTTTGACTTGGGCTTTTGACCACAGCAAAATCCGTCATCGGCTTTCCCATTCAAGGGAATCTTGGCTCATTTTCTGCGATTATAAGCCTATTGATATACTATCCGCCCATTCCCGCTAGCGGAGAAAATAAATCAGAGCGAGCTCATGCTCTTCGTCTTGGCAAAGGTAAATAACCAGATGACTTCCTTGACATTCTTACAGACCTGAAGCAGCTGCTTCTCAAGACTGTCAGATTGTGCCATTTCGACTAGGAGCGACTCTGGTCCTGAAGGACCGTGCTCACCCAGTAATTTCAAGAACCCTGATGTTGATGAGTACGCCCTAAAAGTGCTTGCTAGTTGACTTCGACTTTTCGTTACTGACTTACGTCTTAGATTGTTCTGTGAATTGCTTTGGAACAGTGCAGATATAGATAAATCGAAGGCGTAGAATTGACTAGAACGGTGTCTTCGATGTGTATCAACCGTGCTGAGCGGCGGATGATTCTCGCCAACGGTCTCGCTTGCCCTCAGAGTCACACTCTCGCGCCATCACATACAGTCGATCTTAGACTGCATCATTACCTCTCTCGTGGCCCTCGCCGACCTAGTCCAGCCTTTTGTACCACCAAGAATGCCAAGAAATTTTCAATCGGCCACAAAACCACTATATAAGCTATCGTCTCTTTGCTTTCATACCTTGCAACTTTCTAATCGTCAACTTCTTGGAAGCTCATCGTTTCGATCTCATATCTTTCAATTTTGTTCCCAATGTATTCTTCGACGATCCTCTTCTTCTCTGCGCTCTTCTTCACGGCCGCGCCCTTAGTGGTCCGGGGCTGGTGCACCCCAAACTTTGAGGGTGCCGCCCTCACTGTGGTTTGGAATAACACACTTTCGTGGTCAGCCAACCCTGCCGCCGGCGCGCCCATCATTGCCAGTACTTTACCCTCCAAGTTCTTCTTCCAGCAGAACGGGGATGATCCCGATGTCACCTACACTATCAAGTATGCGTCTTTTCATTTATTGTCCTACAGTCTTTCTGATGAGAAATCTCGCAGGACCGCGAATAACGTCAACTTTGCGGCCGAATACGATGGTCAAAGATTCTTCATCGACAATGTTGACTGGTCAGGCAATAATGAGTATGTTCTTGTCGTGCCGTTTACTTAGTTTCATGACCGACTGACTCGATATACAGGAATCAGAAATGGAGAGTTTCATGCTCGACGTGTGCTACGGACATCTCCCAGCAGAAGGGCGTTGTCGCCTCGAACTGCCAAATTACATCCAAAACCGACAGCTTATGCGTCACGGAGGTTGCTGGACCCGGCCCTTTGACATTATACTATTGTATCACTGGCCATGGGGGCTACGAGCGGTATCTGGAGTTTGATTTCTCGGTTTGAAGAATGACCGAAGGGGGGCGCAGGCTGGAATATTTGCTCTTCTGGAGTATGTCTTTTTGTGTAATTCTTTTTTAAAATTATCTCTTGACCAATGACTTGCCAATGTCAATTTTTGATCAAGTTGGGCGTTGAGCGTTGAGTCCGGTCCGGTCCGGTCCCTCCGTGACCACGTGGACTCTAGGGCAGGTTTCGGACGTTTGCCGAACTTTCCCGTTGTTCGTAGCTTTGTGCTAATACTATGATCTATCGCATCCATTTGTCCAGCCGTGTCCACGTGATGTCACGCGAATTCACATATGGCAAGAAATTACCGTGCAACAATTAGTCGTACGATAACTTCAGTTCGGGGAGGTCAGCACAAATGCTATGGGTAGTCTGACTTCAAGCCGGGGGTTCGTGAGGGATCTGCTGTCGTGCTTTCAGAGAACTCGGTCTCTGCGTGTGTAATTCGGTTCGTGGTGCCAACGAAAAACGTTCGTCGGCGGCTGCTGGTAACTAACGTGGTTTGAAAAAGAAATTAAACGGTTTATCACAATATCCTGGAGATCTTGTGATGCTGGGAACGCTTGCGGGTACGGTCACGCTTACGTTCTAAAACTGATTGGGTCGGGAAGGTGTTTCTGTATTCGTTTCTCCGTCTTTGATACATGCTAACTAGTCTATAAATAGGTCCATTAGTGCACACGCGTCGCCGGCATCTAGGTGTACGCGTGTCATGCATGACGCGTCGTGCCGTGGCTTGGCAATCCCCCTGCCACGCATCCTTTCCTTCTTATCCTAATTGTCTGTTTATTACTCCTTTCATCTTGATTTCCTCTCGGTCCGGGAACCGGCCTGACAGTGATACGCCTGCTGGCACGACGAAGCCAGAAGACTTGATGCAGCGTCCTGGACTCCTAGTTAGGTATCCTCACGCCTACGGCCATTCTCTATCGGTAATCGGGTGCTCACATGCCCAGCAGCGAGACTATTTTCCTTTCTGGAGATTGTCCCCCTAGATAACCTTGTCTTATTGAAAAAGCGCGTCTATCTGACTTGAAGACAATTGTATGGCGCTCGCCGTTGGATATCGTCCCTCTTGAAGGTGTATCAAGGCCTCCTTCAGAGATAGAAACGTGCTCTAGTACTGGAATCGTGCGCGAACTAATTTGCTCAATATGTTTGCACTGCCATTACTTGCCGTGGAAGTATAGGGAGCCCGTTTTGCCAGCTTCTCAAATTCTGGATGTACATCCTGTTTTGTCAGTACCCAATTCTCTCAATCAATATAATATCTGATGCGAACCCGTCTTCAGCGCTGCTCGTTTTCCATCAGAGACCCAACCCTTCAAGAATACGCGTCTGGACCAACGTGAGCTGCATCCGAACTTTTTCTTCGTTTAAGGCTTAACAGCCCTTTAGCGGACGTGATCCAACCAGTTCTATTTGGCCTTGGCCCCTCTACCTTTTCTTGGCTGCCTTTGCTCCTAGGCTGAGCTGCGTGCTCTCAAACGACCTATAGGTTGTGTATGTCGAATACGAGCCATCCTGCCTCCTCTGTGCTTACTACCGAATTAGGAAGTATCAATCAGCGTCTCAAGTCAGCGGAGAAACTTTTGCCAAACTTCGTCATATTATTCCACGCAGCCATTGAAACCATCATGTGCTGACTCTGCTGAGAAATAAGGTGTACACACCGAATTCATTCTTGCTTACAACTGAAACTCCCATCTCGCTCGATTTTACGTGACAACCCAAATTTAACCGGCGTTCCGGTATCATTGTTTGCATGCCGAACATGGCATACTTATTCAGTAAGCAAACAGTGCTCAGCGGTGCACAATCCATGGATCCTATTGTCGGATAGAACGGTACTAAATAGTTTGTACGTGACATTGTCCTATAGTACTGGTTGCTGTACAACTAACATTCCTGTGTCCAGCATGAAGCATCTTACAGTCGCTGGCCTCGTCACGATTTGCCAGCCTTGTTTTACTAAGCATCTCACTGTCACCCTGCCGTCAAGATCACTCTAAATATCTACGTCTGCGTGGACCATCGGCATGCGAGAACACACCAGCGTCGCAAAGATTCCGATCCGATCTTGCATTCGCGCTTGATGGCATATAAAGCTGTGAGGTACGGACGACTCTTCACTATCCTCCCGCAATGGCTCCCAGAACTCATGAACAATTCGTTGCAAACCAAACTGGACCCGTGCCGGACGTCGTCACTGCCGACCTGAGCGGGAAGACACTCGTCCTCATTGGCGCCAATACCGGACTAGGATTCGAAGCGGCAAAACATTTCGCTAGGATGAATCCTGCGCGATTGGTGCTGACGGCAAGAGATGAAGCGAAAGGGAAGAAAGCTCTGGCCCGTACGTTTTCCTGGTCTCCAGATCTATAAGTTTGACTGATCCTTGGTGTTACAGAGATCCAAGCCGATACTGGCTACTCCAAGGCGGAGCTATGGATCATTGATCTCGCTAACTTCAACAGCGTCGTCGCGTTTGCTGATAGGGCTGATCAGGAATTGGACCGATTAGATATCCTCATAGAGAATGCTGGCGTCGCGACTTGGGAATACGAGCAAGTGGAGGGTTGGGAGAAGACGTAAGCGACAACGACTTCTCAGGACAAAAACTTATTGCGATCTTTAGCATACATACGAACAACCTTGGTCCCGGTTTGCTTGCTATTCGTATGATCCCCAAGATGCTCGAGACTGCGCGCAAGCATTCGGTCAACCCGAGGCTGGTGGTCGTTGCGAGTGACGGTCACTACTGGACGACAATCGAAAAGGACGTCATCGCTTCCCCCAGTATCCTTGCGAAGCTATCAGACAAGGAGTACTGCACCAAAGAGTACGTCCCGGCCTATTGCTACTTATCTGTCACTGACCTATGAACAGAGTGATGCATCGTCGATACCATGATTCCAAACGTGCGTAATATATTACTTGATCTCTATACAGACCGACCTCACATTTTCGTATAGTGTTCAACGTTCTCTTTGCCCGAGCTCTGCAAGACCATGTCCCGTCTTCCCCAGCGATCACAGTCAACTCTCTTTGCCCCGGATTCTGTTTCTCGGACCTCGGATCTGGTGGCCCTCCCGAGGAGGCACAACGCATAAAAAAGATGCGAGACGAGCTGGCGTTTCCTACGGAAGTGGGGAGTAGGCAGCTGGTATACGCTGCCGTGGGCTCTCTGGATGATGAGGAGAAGCTTCGTGGCAAGTATATTCATTTTTCCAAGGTCGTGGAGGAGAGCGACTTTGTGATTAGTGAGGATGGGAAGATCGTACAGGATAAGGTTTGGGTGAGTGACTCTTGTTGAACAGTTAGTGGAGTAGATTGTTGATTTGTTTGCATTTTAGGAAGAGATGTTGGAGATTCTGGGTAAAATTGATCCCAAGGTCTCTGAGGTGGCCAACGCGTATCTCACGAAAGTTTGATGTACAATATCGACTATGAATTGAGACAAGTATAGTTGCGCAGGGAGAGACGTTGTCTATTCCCGAATGACTAAATACAAAGTACAAGCCAATATTCTCCACCGTCATCCCATGCATCTGCCTGGACTCGAAGAAGAAGAATACAAAGCAAGAGTCCCTTAATACCTGAACCCCTCCAGAAAGAAGACTTAATTCCAACGGTGCTGGAACCGTATCGTGGGGTTCGCTAGGCTAAGCGCGGTTGCGCTCGTAATACTCAATGTAAGATGCTCTTAGCAATCAGGATTTGACTGCACTCGCTCATCAACCCACTGAGAGTAAGCCTGACAGCCCTTAATGAAGCCGCTCGAACTCTTTTCTTCCGAAAGCGCATGTACTAGCAGCGCGTCCAAACCACTGTATGCTGGGAAGAACCACGCGACTCCTTGCAAGGTACATCGCCCTCCGCTTCTCTGTTTTTCTGCGCAGATAAGTCTTAGTCTTCGCAGACAGCCATAAGCATAAACGGTACATTGTTCTTCTGTCAGCCCGGGCCTTGAATCAAAGGGGAATGCGCTAACGCGACTGATCTTTGCATTAGTACGGAAAAGCTGCTCGCAACGAAACGTTGAAGAATATCATTTACCCACCTACCGACATTCGTGTTAGCGTACCCACCTTTTAGCTGTTCGTTGAGGTCTCACGGTTCGGGGAATGAGGGTCCAGGGATTTAGATGCCCATTAAGAGAACGAGGCAGTTACAAATCATGGATTCGAGGAACAAGAATATCGTGCGAGTTTTTGTGCAGAATTCAGTAGAGCACGTAGAACAGCAGATTACACGACAGCAACAAGAACAACACGGGACAGAATACGGTACGATTTGGGTACGATAGCAAAGAAGATAACCTAGTCCAACAGGGGGATAGCGAGTCAAGTAGCAAGGAAAATGGTAAATGGAAACAAGGAATAAAGAGGTGCGGGTGGCATATCAACTTACTTCTTCATCTTCGAGTCCGACTCCTGGAGACGACGTACAGCAGGCCATACCCTCGGAGAAACCCAGCGTGCCTCGGTGTCGGTCCTGATAACGCGGGCGGTATATGGAGGCGTGGAGGGACGAGATGAAGTGCCACTGGAGGAAGGAGATGGGAGCCTAGTATTGAATATGGAAGCTGATGTGATGCGCCGGCTGGTGGGCGGCGGGGGCGGAGGCGATGGAAATCGGCTCCAAGAAGATCCCGAGCCCTCATCAGTGGTAGACGAGCTCGGAGCCGGCGAATGAAGCTGGTGAGCACGCTCCATTCCACAGGTATACTGCGCCTTCTTGTGCACTGTCGGCGAGCGTCGCGTAGGAAGGTGGCAACGGCGTGGTTCGGTGTCATCTCTGATAAAGCGGGCAGTGTATAGAGGCGTCGAGGAACGAGATTGAGCGCCACTGATGTGAGGAGATGGGAGCCTGTCGAATGCAGAGGCTGGAGTGATGAGCCGGATAGTAGGCGGGGGCGGGGGCGGAGGCGACGGGAATTGGCTCCAAGAAGACTCCGAGCCTTCACCAGTGGTAGACGAGCTCGGAGCCGGCGAAGGGAGCTGGTGAGCACGCTCGATCCCACAGGCATCCAGCGCCTTCTTGTGTGGTGTTAATTTGTTTCGAGTAGTAAGGTGGCAACGACGTGCCGGAGCCGGAGACGGGGCCTCAGGTTGAAGCTGGGGTTGAGGTTGAGAGGTGCGATACCACTCCGTGCGGCGGTGAGATGGGCTGCGAGGGGGTTCTGGCTCGTCTTTTGGGAAAGCCGGAGGAGGGATGGTGATGAAATCTGGGAGTTCCACCCTTGATTTTTGTGGTGGAGGCGTTGAAGGTGGGAGTGGGAATCTTCCAGTGGGTGGGGGAGGGAAAATGTCCGAGTTGTTGGGGGGCGTGGGTGGCAGAGGACTAACAATGTCCTGGGGCTGCTTGACGACTTTACGGCGTGGCTTGGGTAGGCCGCGAATGGTCCGTTTCTGAATTGGCGGGTGTTCGAGTTGAACATGATCAGTCAATGCCGCTGCATCGTGGAAGCGTCGGAATGTCGGCCTGCAGTGGAAGCACATAAGGTGCACGACGTCGGTGCTGAGATATCAATCGCACGGTGGAAACAGAAGTATTCAAGGAAGACTCACTGTTTAGCCTTGATATGAGCCTTCACGTTGCTCAACTGCAACATCGCAGCTTCGCACCCTGTCTCGGTGATCGGACAGGAATGCTTTCTATGTCGGAGCAATGGTCAGAGAAGGAGACGGGAGGAAATGTGAGTAGACTGACTGTTTTCTCAACGACTCGTCGGGGAGATGTCTTTTTGCATGTCGTTTTAAGTCGAATTTCCGAGTAAAATTTCCCTTGCATTGCTCGCAGTGGTGCTTTGGTGCGTTCTTGGTCTGACGCTGTAATGAAAGAGAGGTAAGTAAATAAGCATGAATAAGAGGGAGACCGGATGATCTGACCGCCATAGAAGAAGTGGAAAGAGAGGAGAACGGTACGAGGGTCTTGTTCAAGTTGGAGAGAAAACTTACAAGGGGGTATCCTGAAATAGGACCGCGCTGAATTAAGGTTTTCAACCATTATTTGCGGAGGACGCCGTTGGGTGGCCGGTAATTAAGATGTGAGAGAGATAGGAACAAGGGCCGGCACCGTTGTCAGGCGAGTCTTTGTGCAGAGAGAAGCTCGATGTGCTGATGAACCCTTATTTCTGCCCATGGTGTTTAGCTCCTCGCGTTCCTCTCGTAAATGATACTCGTCTTTTTGGTGCCAAAGGTCTTTAGATTCCTCTGGCGTAAGGTGAGCAAAATACCCTCCGAAAAGGTGGAGAACCCAGAATAGTAATCACCCGTCGGAGATGATCCTTTTGGGACACAAAGTAGAGTTTGGAGCGTGTGTACGGGTCCGAATCAGTGACAAATTAATCGACATTGACAGGATAACCTAGGGGCCGAGGTCCTCAAACTGCAAAAAGCTCGAGGCTCGAGCGACGCGTCGACCATGGTCCGCTACCACGGGATCAGTACTAAGCAGCAAAATTCAATATCACTTCGTTCGTCTGGGTCGGAGTAGACGGAATGAATATCTCATAATTATCCTCCGTATAGTTATCCCATCGCCGCTATAGGGAGAAAAGACGCTGAGATCTCGATTCGATTCATGTCTTTGTTGATGTGATAAGTATCACATCGGAGATTGGAAATGTGTGAACGCACCAAAAGAATTGTGAGATGGAAGCAAACAGCGCGCACAGGAAATACAACAGGTCGTAAAAATGTCTTTGCTAGCCCCATTCGTTCGAACGCCGTAGAGAAACCGAGGTCGAAGGGTGGCAGTAGCTCCAGGGCCAGTCCAGGGTGGAAGTTGATGCGAAGATTGTCGGCTCACGTAATCATCCCGCCTCAGTGCTTACGACGACGACGACGACGTCGACCTGGTGGCAGTTTCTTTCATCTGTCTATGAACGGGCGTATAAATATTTTACAGCGAGACTTTCGGACGCGTTCCAGCAGCATTTTGCCACTGTTCTTGATTTTTCAACGTCTCGTAACTTTCAAATTTTGTTGACTGATATGCTTGGATTCCGCGCAGTATTCCCTCACGAGTGCTTAGGCTACTTCACTAGCACTGGACGGCCACAATGCCAGTCTGAGCGGAGTACTTTTGAGAGATCTGCTAACGGAAGGATATTCTTACAGCGTCGTGTCTGGCACCTTCAACGTAGTACTGGCGTATGGTCTTGATTGTGGTGCGAAATTTCCCTGCCGAACATGCTTCCTAGTCTTGAATGGTCTTTACACGGATCTTGGGCTAAGATTGTCGCCGTTCTTATCAAGAGACTTGCGGTTCGGTATGTACATTTCCAAGATCCTCGTCCGTAGCAAGAACTGTAGGGCAGTGGACCCAGAAATGAGGGTTCCAGTAACCTTGTAGCGCCTTTCTATTAGCATAGACCCACAACTGGAAGCTTTTCACTCCAGACAAAACTCAACGATGCTAGCCTCCCTCGCGTCCCAAACGCGCACGAACTTCAACCCAGCCTCCTTGCCTAGTTCGACAAAACGATCTAGACTGCGCTCCTGACTGTTGAGGATGCACATCATGTCCAGATCTATGTTGTACTGGATTATACGGCCCGCGCCATAGTTGGGTAGCAGAAGCTCCGGCGCAGGCCTGAGGTCTACCGACTGGGAAGTGTCCTTTTCTCTGTTGGTGTACTGGATGATGTAGTCGACTGCGACAGCACTTAAGAGATGAACACATGGAAGAGAAAGAAAACTTACAGATTAACAAGCGACTATTAACCGACATAGCGTTCCCCACACTTTGTAGAATCGTTTTGCATTCATTGTCTGGCCAGTTATGTCTAGAAAAATGGATTTGTGGGTATTCAGACTTCCCCAGGACCCGACTTACAAGATATTCTTCAGCTTCGAATCGCTGTGTCAAAAAGACGAAACAATCAGCACTGCACGATGTACTCACAAGGTATACATCACAGCCTTTGACTGGCGATTCCGTGAAGAAATCGATAGCTTTGAACTCCACACGTCCATCCTCAATGGTCGACTTTGGCCAAACTTCATTCTTCGCCATTTCGATCTGTGAAGGTAGATCTTGAAGCACGATGCGAAGGTTAGGATGAGCATCGGCCAACTGCATGGAGATGACGCCGATTCCTCCTCCGACATCACACACAGTGGCACCATCACGCAAAGAGCCCCACGGGAATGCATTGACTACAGCCCACGTTTCAGTAGAGTCGCCCCACCCTTTCATCGCCCTCCCGAAGCGCATGCCTTTCTCCGTTTCCTATTTCCGGTTTTAGAAAATGCAACAACTAGAATATCTGCGGAGGAAAACAGCGTACCACATCTTGATACCAAGAGTATATAGTACCAGGGTACTTGCTCCAGTAGTTGAAGGGTGCTTGAAGAGGTGAATACGAATGTCCCCAATGTGGGTCCTTTAAGGTTTCGGTGAGCATTGACAGTGCTTTGTTCGATTCGTCCGTGCTAATGCAAAGATTAGTTCACGTTCGAATTTTGCTCCGTCATTTTATTCAGGGACGACACGCACCAAAAATCAGCCAAGGTCGATAAACCATTTGTACTCAGGAGCATCATGCTGAGGCGGTTGTTCGCAAAAATGTCGCGGTCGACTGTGATTTGTTAGCGTGGAAAACCATAAAAGCGGAAATCTAACCTTCACGGAAGCAATGCTTGCTTGCAAGAAGCCGCATGATTCTGCCCAACTTCCGAGGTTCTGCGCCTGATAATGCACCGAGCTCGGAGATGTGAAGGCCTTCTGGCTTGTCGAGGAGGTGGTCAGCGATGTTGAAATTCACGACGACCCGGATACACGCTGGTTCGACAATCTTGGGAAGAGCGTGTCAGACAAGTTTCCTCGCGGATGGACACACTTACGCCAAATACTCTCTACGAAGGGGTTGATGAATGAATGCCGTTTAATCCCAAGAGGAACTCACATTGAGCACGGTACGACTAGGCCGAGCGACGAGAGCACAGAGCTGTGCGCATGCGCCCTCTATCGTCTGGATGGCTTCTCTCATCTCCAAAGACGATACATGACTGTCTAAGGGATGAGCAGTGGTATCGTCCAACGAAGGCACGTCGGGTTTCGCCGTCTCTGCGAATGCATCCTCCACGAACTTGGTGGCATTTGTGATGAGAGAGACGAGCTGGGAGAGCTGGGAAGGCATGTTGGGGCGATGGGGAATTAGAATCATGGAGGCGCCGTCTTATCAGTCTGATGTGCTTGTAGTGCAACCCACTTGTTCATCCACATATTGCCGGATATTACCTATTGCGTACGGAGTCCAGGGTTACATATGCCATTCGTTCGATGATAATTAGCGGTCAATAGACTATATGGTACGCCACCAACAAGCATGGGATCAGACTAGCCGTTCTTCTCATTCAATGAAGGCGGCGGCAGTAAAAGAGAACGGATCGGTAAACTCCAATCAAATGATGGGAGTGTTCGTGTTGATCGGTAAACTGACTACCGCGATGGATTTGATGATAGTGTCTAGGAGCACAGGGCTGGAAATGAGCGACGACAGAAGGAGCTAAAGGATTTGCCAGAGAAAACGAAACCCATTTTCACAAAGTGAAAATGTCTTGCTGCTGTTTTTTTGGACAACGCGTCGGCCGCATTCTACTCGGATTTCGTCGGCCATGATCCGAAGTGAATTGACCTCGATGGCTGTGGATCATGAAAGCGAGCCGTAATGTGACAGTGGCGTCGCCTACAAGAATTCAGGAATAAGCAAGGACAAAAGTCACAGAGAGATAACACGATAACACACCTGCAACTGCTCAAATCACTCCGTCGGCAACACCACGATCTTCCATTTACCGCTCGGATACCCTCGCATGGCTACAATGCTGAGATTATCCTCGTATTCAAGCCAGGAGACGGAGGAAGCAACGGCAAGCGCGAAAAGACCTGTTCTTCGAGAACATCCGACGACACGGCCTTCCGCGCCTCCTTTTTCCTAGGGCCCGCCGTTGTTATATACCTCCTAGAGAATTGTAGTCGATAGTAAAATTCGATGGTGTTGAGGATTATCGCGAAGATGAAGGAAACGCGAGAGTCAGGGAGGAGATCATGATGGCAAGAGCCAAAAGGGAATTAGTGAATTTCAAAATGAGTCTTCTTTCTGTCATCATCATCACGGCACCTCGCATGCCGGTTTCTTGTCACCTTCCTGCAGTTTGTCATACTGGTCTTGAGAATAAAAGTACCGGTAATTCTTTCCGAGTCCTATGAATATAGGTATTCGGTCATTATGCCAACCTAATTCCCGATTTTTGATCGTCCAACACGGCGTTTGCCGTCGCTTCCTACCTGGGTTGACCGTGGGAACCCTTTCGCATCCTTCATCATTTTCCTGGGAACATCGCTCCTTTCTGGATTCGCCTTCTGACTGATGACTCTTGGGACGCGACAGTACTTTTTCTTTTTCTACCTGCATCGGATTTGAACGTTTAGACATCTGGAATTATTTGTTCTACAATTCTTATGCTCATAAAGCCTTGGTGTTTCTCTGAAGTCGCAGAATTGTCTCTATCCTCTTGGAAATCAAAATTTAAGTATTGCTCAGGTATGTCCCCATCAATCCCCCATTTAACTCACGCTAATGTTGGTTTCTTGCCCAGTTCTCGAAAAATGGCAAGGTCATGTGCCACATCGCTGCCCCGGCTGAAGAAAAGATACCCTACGATAATCAATACAAGTTCCGTGAGCGCGGAAATGCTTTAATTGATTGATGGCAGCAAGTTTTGAAAGCGAACAAGAACGAGTCGACGAATGGCATTACGCAGGCAACCGCGAAGATAGACTTCAACGAGAACCGCAAAGCTAGTGGAGGTATGCCGGAGGTTTTCATGTCAACGGCGCTAATCGTTCCTCTGGTTAGACCAGACGGTGCTGGCAACATGTCAATGCTAGGCGATGTCAACAATAGGACAAATTTTGTAGGTCCTACGTTTTCGGATATTTGCAGATGTCTGATCTTCACAATGGGCAGGAACACTGTAGTATCTCTCTTGTTGCTCGTCTTTTCGATGTTATAAGGCTTTTTCGTTTCCTCGTAGCACATCTCTGATGATTAAGATTGCTGAGTGTCACCCCACTTCTTCTCGCTTGTCTTGGCATCTGCTACGATTTTTGCCTGTCGCTTATGCTAATATATCTTTCATGTTCGTATAGAGGACAATTCTATATTTCCATCAAGCACATTGTCATTTCTTCTTGAACATCTCTCACAGGCATAACTCGAATAACGTGTGACCGTCAGTTATCGTTCTTCTGCTAATACTCTGTCAGAAGAATATTCTGATTCGCAGAACTGGAGACAGAGGAAGAGCACCAGATGGCCACGTGCCCTGACCTGCGATTCTGATGCCTCAGTTCAGGAATCATTTTCTTCGCGGCTGTTGAACATACCGAATCCTTTGCCTTGGCCACTTTTCATTGGCTCATTATGCCACGGCATATACATATCTACGGCTCATATGCGCTAATGTGATGTAACATCCTTTCTCTTCTTCCACCACCAGCATCAGATTTGAGTGTTTGGTTGCTACTTGTTCTACATCTTTTGTTAGGATTATACTCGTAAATCTATGTCTTTTTCCTCAACATCTGCAGAATGGAGTCCATAATCTTGGAGATCAAAATTGATTGCTCAGGTACGTCAATGGGACTTTTTGTTTCCCTCCTTCAATTGACCAATTTCCGTTTCTTCCAGGACGTGACCTATACAAATCCTGATCAGCCATCAAGGTATGCTCAACACAACACATGAAAACTTCACATTCTGACGAAAATGTTTCACAGCATACTTTCCAAGCTGGAGCACATACCTCTGTTGGTCACGCCCACAGAGTTGTGTACTGATGTTTCTTACGGATGCTGGATGAGAAATATGACAGCAGAAGGAATGCTAAGAGTGGCATAGGACTCGGATCCTGCCACTCGGATGCGATGGCCCATCAAATGCTGGTCAACATATGAAACACAAATACATGCCGTCGTCAAATGTTGATGCAGCATCGTCAGCCTCACAGGATCTTTCCAGACCATTCTTTTCCGACTCAACGAACCTTGAAGGGTTATGTCAATGTTGGGGACTTGGAAGTTTGTCGAAGTACCACTAAACAATACTAAAAGAGCTTGAATGTCATCTTTCTTCTGGTGAACAAAGATTTGATATCATCAATGGAAGCCAAGTCAAGGACACAGAGGTTCGTTTCAATATGTGACAAACCAGATAAACACCCAACCCAAATGCAGCTGTCATAAAATCTCCTTCCTTCTTTCCTTCTGATGCAAACATAATGCAAACTTATCGCCATCGAATTACCTGATCAGAGACCTTGCCTTGTCTCAGATCGTCCCAGCCAGTCAACCAAAAATCAAAACCACTACACCCAGATCATTTTCTTCTAACACAAGTATGAGTTTGGACCTCCAAGTGTGCCTCACAGTGTACTTCGTTCGCCTTTGGAACATGGCGGGTTCCCTCCTTGGAGGGAGGCATCAGCACTAGTGCATGGCTGTGATGCACTGACATTGACCATCAGTTAGCTAGCTGTAGCCTTGAGCTGGTGGTTTACGATGAGACACCCTTCATGGGCAAAGTTGTCTACCCTTGACACATGGGTGTGTGCACTTGGTAATGAACAACGGATTTTTTGGTGTAAATTTCATCCAATTGATGTAGCTCATGCCAGTGTTATCTCATTTTCCTGGTCCTACTATTATGCGGTTAGACCATGCATACTCCTGAAATGCAAATTCTGGTCGTAGTAGAACGACGCACCGTTGTACTTCAGATGTAGATAAAATTAAATACAATATTTTAAGAAACGGCCAGTACCTATATACTTTCCTAACTACTGTGGAAGAATATTCTAAAAGCTTCTAGTAAGTATGTAGCTGACTCAGTATGAGTCACACGGCTGTGGCCAAAACAATATCGTAACTAAATGGAACTAAGTCATAAGTGTCATAAGGTCATGAGTATCATAACATCATAATATTGTGAGATAGGAAGGAATATGGCATATTGTCGTAGTTGTCATTAGAAAAGGAAGTGCTGAAGGGAATGCCATAACAGGAACAAGGCAAGGTCGACTTCATAAGGAAACCTGGTCCTTGAGACTTTATTCAGAGTGACGAGCTTTTTGTCCTTGATGCGAGTCGCGTCCATGATAGATGGATTCTAGATCATTAATGTAACGACTCCAAACAAAGAGATAAAGGATACTGTGTAGATGAGTGATTCTTCGCTCCACAGTATATCGTCATCCGTTTTCCAATTTGGCTTCCAGTCAGAGCGAAACTTTGGGCGGAGCTGGTACCCATTGTCCTGAAGGAACTAAGGCATAGCACAGATGCCGGATGCCTGCCGGTACCTGAACGGGTATCCGCAACATTACCTGCAGGTGTGGCTGTGTGCAGATATCCGCACCGTTCCATCCGTATCCGTGCGGATGCGGATTGAGCCCTCAAAAAACACATACCAATCTGCAGGTATCTGCATCCGACAAGCCAGCAGAAGATTAAATACAAAGTATATATACAAACACGGAAAATACCCTATGAAGTAAGTAATATGAACTATCAAGCCTGACTAATCAACCTCCATCACCGACTCAGCATCTGAACTCGCTCCATCACCTGAACGTTCATCTTCAATGACCATAACCGGAACCGGCTCTTCCACTTGCCAGCGTTTGCCTCGGGACTTGAAGTCTGCAATAATATCATCCTCTGGGACTAGACCTACTGTGGCCCAAGAACCAAGGACAGTGGATGCACGAACAGACTTGTCGGAGAGAGAATGCCGGAATCTTGATACGTTCTGGCTACCGGAAGAGAATGATCGCTCACAACCAGTTGACGTGGCTGAATCAATAGTTTTTAGGATACTGAATGAAAATGATCACAAAAAAGGGACTCACGCGGAGCCGATAGGAAATCTAAGGCAAACTGTGCGAGCGGATTGTTTTCGGGGTCTTGTGATTCCCAGTACTTCAGTGGATCTTTGATCTGCAGAACGGGGCTATACAGATATTCGTCGAGGGGGTCGACACTGGCAGGGTGAGGGCTTGATATTGCTGGATCCGGTTGGTTGTCCCAGCTAATGTTGCGCTTCTTCCTTTCCTGTCAACAATATCAGTAACAAGAATACATGATACAGCAAGAAGTTATGACATACCTTCTGAGCCTGTACCGGTGAAGAAGCTCGCACCAAGGAGCTTTCAGGCCGATAGTCGTTCCACTCCTCACGGAGAACATCCACGGCATCATCCATCCATTCTTGGAGCCATTTCTGGGATCGGAAATACTGTAGCTTGTATCCCGGGTGCATGACTACGAGGAAGTTACTGTCAAAAGCTTTGATATGATTGACGGAAACACGTACTCATGGCAATCCGATAGATTACAGACTCATCAGTTTTGGCATAATACTTATTCAAGACAAGTAGAGCCTGATAGCATGCCATTCGAACTGCAGCATGGAGAGTCAGACTATCGCGACCCTGCTCCAGGAATCGGGTCAGCTTGTCAATGGCTGGGAATACCTCAAAAATAAGAGGTTTTCCGGATTTTGAGAAGTCCAAGATAGCCCGTTTGAAGAGCTCAAGATAAACCATCATCACCATTGTACCAGTTCAAGTTTGATAGCCACATACCTCAAGGTAATCCGAGCATTGGTCAAGAACATCCCACTCATCATCAGTGAGCGCATATTGGCGTAAACGTAAGCCTCTTGATTGGTTGAACTTGTATTGATCACAGATGTCATTTAAAATGTCCTGAAGATAGAGGCCACGCTCAAGCATGTCAGCAATGGTGTTCCACCGTGTCGTCACAGCACGGATTAGAATCGTGCTGACGACAGGCATCACGAATAGCCTCACGCAAAAGAGAGTTATGAAAACCCCTCTTTCCCAATTGTGTCAGCTGTATTGGATCGGTGAGCCGTCTTTCAACATTTGATTGATGCTCGCTGTACCTTATGAATAGCGTACCATCCCACCTTGGCCTCTTCTTCAGTGACAACAGGCCTCGACTCATCCATATCAACTTCAAGGTCTTCCTCGACATCATGGATGAATGTGTCGAGATAGTCCTCGATTTCACGATCAGCCTCAGACAATTCATTGTTGTCATCATCAGCTGCAGTTTCGTCAGTCTCCTCATCGTCGTCATCGTCGGTAATTTTCTCGCCCTTCACGGCTGCAAATTGTCGGCAGAATGCCTGAGCAAATCAATGAGCTTCCGATAACTTTGGGAAACGAGAAAGCTCATACCTTGATGCAAAGAGCCCAAATATAGTCCTGGCAATTCACGCGGTACTTGGGGCCTTTAAAAGTGGTGATTTGCCGCTGGGTGTGGCGGACCATGACAGCATTGACCTCTGCATTGTCCGCAACGCACGCAAGAGCCTGACACGACATTAGTTGGTAGCTACCACTTTCCAAGCGACTCGTACCTTGTGAGCGACGCCGAAGTCATTTAAAACCTCAACAAACTTTTGAGCAAGGTATTCACCAGTGTGAGACTCAGTCAAACTGAAAAGTGTTTAGCCTAAATTCATTTCACAGCAGGACAAACATACCGAATGAAGTCCAGAAGAAACTCTTCCACCACACCTTTGACACAGCGAGTAACGGTAATGCCGAGATAGGAGATAACGTTAGGCGATGACCAGCCGTCGAAAGCAAAGTGAAGTCGCCCGCGCGTTGACTGCAGAGATAGTGCAACGTTGCGCTTCACTATAGCATGCATATCTTGGATGTCACGAGAGATCGTCGAGGGAGAAACAATATCAACTCTGCTGTACAACATCTTGAAGATTTCAACCAACTCGGGATCGTTTACGATCTTGTACGGACGATGTCGACGAGCTATCCACATTGCCAAAAGAAAGCGGAAGCGGGCAGCGCTGTACTGGTGACCATTTGCATAATCGAAGATAAGCCCTTGATCTGCCGCTGCAGTGGGTGTGCAGCTTTTGATGTGGTCGCTGAGATTACCGGTGGAGTCTTCGAATCGTGCTCGAGTGCATGAAATGCTCGGATTTCTGACAAGATATTAGCACAGAAGCTGCCGATTTGCAAGCTGCCGCACTCACATTTTACAATGAAACCGATACATCACCTTGCCCTTGATAACTTCGATGACGGGGTCCTTAAAGTGCTTATACAGAGGAGAGCGCCAGTTCTTCATCTGATCGGCTAAAGAAAAGGTGAGTAAAGTCTATCAGACGTGAACACAGTACTAACCAAGGATCTCCTCGTCACTCTGTCCAGCATATTTCTTCTCCTTGGCAGCTTTCCTTGCTTGCGCAGGCTTGAGAGGCGGCTCGAGGGACGGGCCAGGTGGTGGCACGGCGGCAGCAACAGTGGCATTCTGGGAGGTGCTAGAGCGTACGTGACCTGGGCCGGCAGTTGTCTTGCTCGTCGTCTTCTTGGTTTTGTTTGACTTGTCATTAGGTGCCATTTTGAAGAACTGTAAGGAGGGCGAGAAACAGGATTGAGGAATGGCACAACGCAGAGGTATTTATACGCACCGAACAAAAAGTTATGAAATATTTAGCGCAATATTTCAGGTCATAACAAAGACAGCACGCGATGGCAGAGCCTTTATGCGCACATCTTAGACAATGACTCGGTTGGCATATTGGGCAAGATAATTTAATTGAACAATGGATATATACAGAGAGACACGCTACTAGAATGAGTGAGCTTTAAATGCAATGATAGAACAATGCGACGTACTGCTATCAAAGGATGGAACTGCTGTGGTGAATCGGACGTATGTGCTTCGATGAGCAGTTCACGTCGGACCGTGGTCGAGGAAGGTGCCGGTAAACCCGGGAGAAAGTATCTCGCATAGAGCATAGGACGTGCGAAAAGAGACTATCATAGACGAACGACGAAGAATGGATAACGAGAGGCCTACGCAAACCTGTCCCGGTGGAATGCCGCTGAAGACGGGTCAATATCAACAAGATACGTAGCAAGGATGTAGGCTTACCATTCGAACAGCTCCATGCATGACCTTTCCCTTCCGGATCATCGACGTTTTGACGTCCTTCGAAGATCAAAAAATTACACCGACGCAAGGTCAAGTGCATGCGAGCGACCCATGCAGGTCAGCTCGCCGGACAACAAGTGTTATAGAAAGAAACTGAATGGACGGCGTTCGATAAGCGGTCGACAGGTATATCTATATTGCGTACCAGTCGGCTGTCCCTGCTCTGGCTCCCCGTATTCCTAGCGTTCCGACCCAGGGCTTCGTGCACTGGAAGAAAAGAGAAAGTTGCGAGTCTTGCATGAGTCAGACACAAAGCAACATACATCGTCCAATGAATGAGCAAAGATGGAAGCACATAGCGGGCAGGGCAGGTAGGGCAGTCCACGTAGCGTGGAAAGACTCGGATGATGCAGTAAAAGTGACTGTCACAAAAATTGATCGTCACTCTTTCTGCTACCTCCACGGAAATGGCGAAATCGGCTCCTCCCACCACCAGGGTTCCATTCAACGTCCCACCACCGCCACCACCACACTCTTCCCAGGCAGTATCTCGTGGACACAGCTGCACCCAACGTATCACCATCCGGCGAGCAGCCATAGAAGATTGGACATCTGGGAGGGATCGAAGTCGTGCGGAACACACAGAGCGGTAAGTCTCACACGCGTTCAAGAGTGCTCACTCCACGCAGATCCCGATCTGAGACCTCAACACCCTCGCCGGTCAACGGCTGCCTGATTTCGTTCGACGCTCACATTAGACATTTTTCACCGATTTGAAGCGGATTTTGCCCCAAGACGACATATCGTTGTCCGGCGAGCAAGCCTGGACTGTCTGAAGACGAGGGGATGGCAGAGTATATGACAGCGTGGGGTGGATTGGAAGAATTGTCCCGGGGATGGTAAGTGCTTCCCATCAGATTCACTTCTGCATTCATGCGCACTCATGACCTTCTCAGATCAACAGATCCCCGAGCATTCCCCCTAGCATGAAGACTCCAAGGACTAACCTTTGACCTGAAACAGTATAGCAGAGCCGGGTTTTGCGCTGACACGATATGTCGTCGTCCCGCGAGCAGAGGCAAGATAGCGTGACGACGAGGGAGTGGATGGGACGGCTCACCCTCTCGCTGACCATGGGACGGAAGGAGGGGATAGTGGAGGTCGTGCGGGAGGTAGGTACGTGCGCTCAAATACCTTTTCTTCTTCTGCTGACATTGTGACCGCAGGACTGAGACTGTACTCCACTGCCCCAAGTCTCTTGAGCGTGTGGTCCCAGCGTCCATGTCTTCGAAGAAGCGTTTGATCTCATGGGTCTTGTGCTTCCCCCAGGAATGGTAGTCGAAGCTTCCATAATGCACCATAATCTGGCCATCTTTCCCTCGCCTCAATTTCTGTCAGTGTTTCCGCTCTTTCTGATGTGGTGTATTCCTAACTATTCCTAACTCGTCGACGCAGGGGATTTGATGGATCATGGTACGCCAGCCATGATCCGTTGGCCTCAATTTTCATCAACATATCATTAGAGCAAGCTAACGACTACCGGCTCTCAGTACCACATTGAACGTCCGGGTCTTGCTAACTATGTGGTAAGCGACTGTTCACATTATCATGGAATCTGCGCTAACTTGTGTTTTTGGCAGCCCATCTATCCTACAGTGTATACTCGAGTCATCTGATTGGCAATGGATTTCACAATGTTCTAGGTATGTACGCGGCATAAAATCTCCGTTGTACTTACTGACACGTGTCTCTGATTCCCTGAAGCTTCTGATCAAGATCGTCCTTGGTCTTGTACTGGATGTTGAATCGTCGGACCTCGACGGACATCTTGGGTCAGTAGAATAATGGTGGATCGTTTCGGTACATACTACAGGTATAGTTTGTAAGAAGTAAGCTGTACGAAGTATATCAGTGTACATATTAGATTCAGAGAAATAGATACATTTGATCTTGTGAGTCATAGTCCCTGCAGGTACCTACAGGTTTCTGGATCCGCGGATGGCCATAGCATGCGGTTAATGGGTATCCGCAGGTAGTGTCGCTACCTGCAGTGCAGATGCTGCGGATCCGGATGCCTGCGCACAGCCACACCGGCAGATCCGGATGGAATACTCAGGATTCTGAATACCTGTGGTTCGGATCCGGATGGATCCGCGGATCCATCCGTGCTATGCCTTAGAAGGAACTGACAGCGCCAGATCCAAAAGAGCTCAGTATTTCTCCACAAGTGGTGTGGCCACAACATGGTTCGATGATAAGGCTGATGCCAGCATCAAAAATGGGATATCTGATGCGGTGGCTGTGAAAGAAAACAATCATCGCGAGCATGGCACTGTCCTAGCCTCGGCCCTCCAAGTCCTATCACCATCTTTTATGCTCATCTACGTGCACTCAAGGTCTGTGAATGTTCTTTTCGGGGGTTATTCAAGGTCTGGTTCAAGCATCATTCCCAACGTCGCATAAATATGGTATCGTTTAAATGAGCCGGTGATCACGAGACTGTATTTCGTTCAATTCAAATTCACACGCCTCTTTCTCATCCAACGTCCACTGCCACACCTGAAAACCATGGGCCAATACTCGTATATCATCAAAATTAATACACGCAGACATCTTGGATGCTGGGATAAATTGGGTGAATTTTTTTCGACCCCCGATGACTATGGCAACATCATCTCCCTGTTGGAGGAGTCATGGGCGGGCTGCCATATCATGTGTATTGGAGACAATGCAGAAACTCCCCCCCAGGTGTCCTCACCCTTGAGGAACTTGACGAGATCAAGACCCTCCCAGGTACCGATGCTGAAAAGATGTTTCTCACAAACACTTACAAAGAGATACGTGCTGGGGAAGGATATGATTTGCGCGGGATGGTCTTGAGGAATTTGACGAAAAAGTTTTATGTGCACCGGGATGTCATGGTGAAGGAATTTGCGAGCTATCGTGGTGATCTTTGAAACGTACTGCTTGCGAACATTTGCTATACTGCCGACTTGTCGTGTGTGATGAGACCGGATGTTTCGAGTGGTGCGTGGGCGGGGGATAGGCTTGATGTAGTGCGACTGAGTGATGTCAGGAACGACGAGGAATGGGAGGAGGTTACTGAAGATCAAGTTAAACTTACTAGATTCGCCCTTAGCTGTAGCTGAATCCTTCAGCCATCTACCTGTTATTTAGTTCCTCGATATATTTTTTGATAATTGGTACCGAAACCTCTTTAGCATTGTATAATGCTCTCTTGAGGTCTCACAGCTCAGGGAAGGAACCATATCCGGGCACAGGATGCTTTATTGAGAGCGCGAGGTTTGTAAACTTAAGGCAGTGCTTTAAGTTAGATTACTTACCGATCACACATCTAGCTTGCAAGGAAAAAGAATGGCATAACAGATTGGGTTTTTGAGAGTTTATTTGAATAGAATTTAGTAGAGCAAGATGAAGCGGAATGCTAGATGCTTGGAAATTACTTATCATGATAGAAACAGCGGGATACATGGAAGCAAAAGACCAATAGGGGATAGAGTTTAGAGTTTAGATAACCGGACAAGGTCCCAAAAAGGAACGCCGGGGTTTTGTGCCACCACAAAAGTGTCACAGACTACAACCCTCCATGCCGCTGTGATACTCTCAGTTGCCAGCTGAGAACGTCTCACGGATTTAAAGTGTTGCAGGGACCAGTACGAATCCAACTTAAACAATAATGGGTGGTGCATTTATGGAGGAGACATTTCTATTGCCTGACGATATGTTGAGTGTCTGAGGCACGGAGTGGAAGTGGGAGCGAAAGGAAGAAACGTGGGAAGAAAACAGAGACATATGTGTGATCACAGCCGCGTCTTCCGTCAGTGAATATAAGAATCAGAACAGTCAGCAAAAAGAGAGACGGGACAGGGGGAGGACCCCATAGGGTTCATGGGGGACTAGGACAAGGAGACAGTTGAGGACAAGGAGTGTAGGGCAGTTATGAACAAAATGTAGTCACACAGAAAGAAAGTAGTTGAGCGATAGGAAGCAATACCTGAAATCCTATCCCCAACAACAGTGTTCCCATTTCCGAAGCCAGCAGAGTCGCCCTTCAGTGAAGCTCGCATGAATCAAGAAACTAAGGTGCCCTTCAGTTAGACTGAAGCATTGCGCGCACATAAGATTGAATCGAAAGAAATAGAAAGCATCCTGAAAGGAATAGAAAGTATCCCGAAAGAAAAGACAATCCAAAGGAATAGAAAGTATCCTGAAGGAACAGAAAGTAGCCAGAAAGGAATAGAAAGTATCATGAAAGAGAAGACAATACCCTGTTGAAGCCCGAGCCAACATACCCCAGTGCACCCGAACATGGACCCACCAACGTGTACTACTTTACCCATCTTTCATTCAGCGAGCTGGGCGCTAATTCTCCAAGCCTTGAGTTCTCCGCGAGTCAATCGCGAGTGAGGAATTTCGCCAGCAAGGACCACGCAGCTTCCAGCTAGAGAATGAGTCTGTAATTTGCAACTGATGTGATATAGACTTGAGGTTTCTGTCTATATAAACGGGCCGGGGCGAGAGGCGAAGGTTAGAAGGTCACAATAGATATCCGCATCCAGTCTTCCCAGCTTCGAATTGACAGTTGGGAGGGGACGAGCCGGCCTTCACGCATCTAGGTATGGGATTTATTGTGAAATGCTGAGGAGCCGGCGAGATAGAGGATGACGCTAAGAGAGGCACGCAACGGATGCGTGGTGGTAGGAGAAAAAGCCGGAGATAGAATATGATACAATAGCAAAGAGGATGTCATAGTCCAAATGTGCAGATAGCGAGCCAAGTAACAAGACAAGATAGCAAACAGGAAACAAGTTTACGACGAGGAAAGAAAAAAGTTAGGGTGGCATATCAACCTACATCACCACGTCGATCTCGGGGGATATGAAATAGATCGCATCCTCGGAGAGCCCCTCCACACCTCCCTTGACAAGGAAAATGGAATCTCAAATGTAGGAGATGGAGCGCTACTGGAGGAAGGGGATGGGAGCCTGTTGAATGTGAAGGCCAGCGTGATGAGCCGGCTGGTGGGCAATGGGAGCGTAGGCAATGGGAATCGGCTCCAAGGAGACCCGTAGCCCTCATTGGCGCTAGAAGAACTTGGAGCTGGCTGGCACGCTCTATTCCACACGCATCCTGTGCCTTCTTGACTGTTGGTGGTTTCTGAGTAGTAAGGTGGCAACGACGCGCCGGAGCCGGGGCCTCTGGGGTTGGGGTTGAGAGGCGTGATACCACTCCGTGCGGCGGTAAAATGGGCTGCGAGGGGGTTCTGGGTCATTTTTTGGGAAAGCTGAAGAAGGGATGGTGATGAAATCTGGCAGTTCTACCTTTGATTTTCGTAGTGGAGGCGCTGAAGGTGGGAGCGGGAATCTCCCGGTGGGTGGCTGAGGAAGGACGTCCGAGTTGTCATCGGAGGGACTGACAATGGGTGGCGGCGGAGGACTGAGGGGATGCTTGCTAATTTTGCGACACCGTTTTGTTTGGCGGGTCTGTTTCTGGGTTGGCGAGTATTCAACTTGAATATGGTTGGCTGAGGCCGCTGTGTCATGGAATCACCGGAATGCCGGCCTGCAGTTGAAGCACACAAGGTGCTTGATGTCGGGGCTGAGATATCAACGGTAAGATTGTGGAAATGGCAATATTCAGGGAAGACTCACTGTTTAGCCTTCATATGAGATTTCAAGTTGCTAAGCTGCAACATAGACTTCTCGCAGCCTATCTCCGTGATCGGACAAGGGTACTTTCTACATCGCAGCATCGGAAAAGAATAGGGAAAGTGATGTGAGATGGCTGACTCTTTTCTCAACGACTCGCCGAGGAGGTGTCTTTTTGCATGTCGTTTTAAGTCGAGTTTCCGAGTTAATTCTCCCTTGCATTGCTTGCAGGGGTGCTTTCGTGCATTCTTGGTCTGAAGACGCTGTAATAAATTAGCGGTAAGTAAATTGACAGGAATAAGAGGGAAACAGATCGTCTTACCGGATACGGAAGTACGCAAGACAATAGACAGAGGGTCTTCTTGAACCGATCCAAGTTGAAGAAAGACTTCACACTTGTGTATCCTGTAAAACGATGCTGGGTCGAAATATTCAGCCATAACGTTCGGAAGGAAGACAACGGATGGTTGGACGGTAATCAAGGTGGGACCATCAGGAACGGGGTCCGGCGCTGTGTAAAATAACTCATTGTTCGCTGTTCTGAGAGATGCCAGAGAAGCCAATGGACTTTTGTTTTTGTACAGTCATGGAGACCCGTGGACCTTGTGTTTAGCTCCTTGTTCCACCCGCCACTGAGACTTGCTTTTTCTCCTAAATGCGGTATCCCGAGAGGTCAACAAGTATGTGACCACCGATATTGCAGACTGACAGAAAGCCTCTCAAAACAGACGGGAAATGAGGAGAATCCAGAAAGAATAGTAGGCACCCATTGGAGATTGACCTTTTGGATGCAACCCAGAGTTTAGGGAGGACGGGCATGCGTCAGAGTCGGAGAAATTCATCTACTATGACGGAATCATCTGAGGGCCGAGGACCTTAGACTGCCCGAGCAACACGACGACTAGAGCATTCTCTGCTACCGCGAGGTAAGTAAGCAGTAAAATTTGATATCGCATTGATCATCTGGGTCATCGTAAAAGGGATTAGTGTGTAATGTTTATCCTTCACAAATTCCCCGCAGTACTGTAACGAGATTGATGCGATTTCGTTAATGATCCCATCAGAGATTGTAAATGCGGGAACACACCAAAAAAACCATCTTTGTCGGATGGGAGCAAAATACGCGATCTGTACTAAGGTGAATACAGCAGAGGTAGTAACGCATTCGCTACCCCCATTCGTTTGAGGACACGGGGAATTCGAGGCATCGAAGGGTAGGGCAGTGGCAACGCCGGTTTCAGGGTGGAAGTTGATGCCAAGATTGTCGGCTCACGTAATCATCCTGCCTCTTGGCTTCTTACCATCACGACGGCAGACTCAGCAGCAGTTTTGTTCATCTATCGGAACAGGAGCGTATCCTCGCTTTGGTGGCCAGAATCTCGGACGCAACACAGCAACTGCTCTTGATTTCGGTGGCCCAAGGTCGAACTCTACCGATTTTGTTGACTGGTATGCTCAAGTCTTCTCTAATTTCGTGAGACATTTCCTCACGACTCTTCTCATACTTCAATAGAACTGGAATATAACGCTTGTTCCAAAGGATGAACTCAGCGCGAACTGTAAACAATTCCAGCAAATTGCAAGACTACGGAATACATACAGCGTCGTGGAATATGTTGACGGAGGTGCTAGGAAGAGACCTTTTCTTGTTCGTAGGCACCATTTCTGTTAAAAACATGCTTCCCAATCTTACATGACCTTGAGAAGGCTCTTGAGAAGGATTAGCTGTTGGTGTTGGTGTTGTTAGGCTGAGCTCGTCGCATTCCTTATCGATACTTTGGTAAGAGACTTGCTGTCCCTATATGTGTGTTTGAAAAATTAGAGATACTTGTAGCATCATGCTCTATTGGTACTTCCTCCTGGTACACCCACGACGGGCCTTCCCACCAGACAAAATTCGACGATACTAGCCTCCCTCGCGTCCCATACACGCACAAACTGCAATCCAGCCTCTTTTCCCAGTCGAATGAAATGGTCCAGACTACGCTCTTGACTGTTGTACATGCACATCATATCCAGATCTATGTTGTACTGAGTCATGCGCCCCGCGCCGTAGTTTGGTAACAAAGGCTCCGGTGCGAGCTTGAGGCCAACCGGTTCGGAGATGTTCTTGTCTCTATATGCATGCTGAATGATATAGTCGCCTGCGACAACAATCAGGACCTGATGACTGGGGAGAATAGAGCTTACAGATTAACAGACGACTATTCGTCGACATCGCGTTACCAACTCTCGTCAGAATCGTTGCGCATTCCTTGTCCGGCCAGTTATGTCTAGAAACAACGGTAAGTACCAAGCTTTCGTTCATTCAAGGACGCGATTGACAAGATATTTTTCAGCTTCAAATAGCTGCGTCAGAAATGCAAGCAATCAGCATGTGGCGTACTCACAAAGTATACATCACAGTCCTTGACTGGCGATTCCGAGAAGAAATCGATAGCTTTGAATTGCACACATCCATCCACAACGGCCGCTGGGCATAGCTTCGGCCAAACTTCATCCTTCGCCATTTCAATCTGTGAAGGTAGATCTTGAAGCACGATGCGAAGGTTGTGATAAGCGTCGGCCAACTGCATGGAGATAATGCCAATTCCTCCTCCGAGATCACATACAGTGGCGCCATCATGCAAAGAGCCCCACGGGAATGCATTGGCAAGAACTGAAGTTTCGAGAAAGTCGCTCCATCCTTTCATGGCTGTCCCGAAGCGCGCGCCTTTCGCAGCACCAATATCTGTTCCCTGTTTCTCATGTACTCATGTAAACGCAAGAGCCGTGTCGGTGGAACGGGACACGTACCACGCCTTGATACCACATGAATGCTGTGCCGGGGTACTTGCTCCAGGAGTTGAAAGGTGTCTGGACAGACGAATACGAATGTCCCCAATCCGAATCCTTCAATGTTTCGGTGAGCATAGCTGCTGCTTTGTTTGATTCGTCCGTGCTAATGCAAAGATAGATCCTGTTCGCGTTTTGCTCTTCCATTCAAGGACGAAACTTACATCAGATCGGCGAAGGATGATACACCATTTGTGCTTAAGAGCATCATGCTGAGGCGGTTGTTTGCGAAGACATTGTGGTCAGCTATGATTTGTTAGCGTCGGAAAACTGAGAAGCAGAAAGCTATGCACCTTCGTGGAAGCAATGCCTGCTTGCGAGTAGTCTCATGATTCTGCCCAACTTGCGAGGTTCTACGCCTGAGAGTGCACTGAGCTCAGAGATATGAAGGCCCTTGGGCTCATCGAGGAGGTAATCAGCGATGTTGAAATTCACCACGACACGGATACATGCTGGTTCGAACATCTTGGGAGGAACATGTCAGACCAGGTCAACTTGAGCTGGCCATACTTACGCCAAATACTCTCTGCCGGGGGGTTGATGGGTGAGTATCGTTCAATCCAAAAAAGAACTCACGCTGAGCATGGAGCGATTAGGATGAGCGACGAGAGCGCAGAGCTGTGCACATGCGCCCTCTATTGTCTGGATGGCTTCTCTCATCTCCGTAGATGATACCTGATCGTCTAAGGGATGGGGAACGGTGTCGTCCAACGCCGGGATGTCAGGTTTGGACGTCTTGGCGAAGGTATCCTCCACCGATTTGGTGGCATTTGCGATGAGAGAGACAAGTTCGGAAAGTTGGGAAGGCATATCTGGGTGGGGAACTCTGTGACTTATCAGTGCAGCGGCTTATCACTGTTGTGGTGCAGTCCCTATTTTTGTCCTCGCTCCGAATGTGCTGCCGTACATCGTACGCTACGATGTGGAGTGGTGTGATGACACGAGGTCATTCTTTTGATCGGCATGGAGCACAACATAGGCATGGATCGAAGTATTTTGCGAGGAAGCACAAGATTGCTTTGTCAAAATACCGAAGTCTGATCGGACGCCCCTTGATCCGTTACCGCCACCACCTAGATTTTTCCCACGGTCAACTAGCACCGCTCGAAGGGAATCAGGAGGGCGCTACGAGGATAGATACGCGTATATACTGCTTGTATTCTCTTACCTACCAGCAAGACAACATACAAAACAATGACCGGAACCCCGGAACCACCAGACGAGCTCTGCGACACGAGCTTCAAAATGACAGCATCAAAAACGATGGAAGCAAAGCAGAGGCACACAAAGAAGCTAGAAGCGGTGGCGGAGAGCATAGTGAAAGACTACGGCAAAGCAGTGGAGATAGAAGGTACTGCTGTGAGTGCCGTATTCGATGTCATGGTTGTGCTATGGCACATGTGGAAGAACGAGTTGAAACCAGCGAAGAACCTAACGATGAAGCAACACCGCACCGTGGCCAATGCAGTCGACATCTTGGAAGCGTGGATGGACCTCGAGGAGTACAAGGCAGCCCAAGACGCGATGGCGCTTGCTAACCTGATGAACGACAATTTTAAATCTTTACAGATGACAGCAAACACATGCAAAACAACGGCGGAAACCCAGGACACCAGCGACAATGCGGCCAACGAGCAGCTCCGAGAACTCAAGCAAAACGTCCTGTCACTTCAGTCCATAGTGGAAGACCTCCGCAGCACCAAGCCCCACCTCGCACCAGCCCCCACCCCAACCCAATCCCAATCCCAATCCTCCCTGCTCTCCTATGCCAACGTTACCGCCAAAGCCAACCCATTCACCGGTGACCCACACCATTCTGACGTCATTGCAAAGGCAAAGCTGGCAAACCGTCGCGTCATTGTCAAACCTACGACAGAGGACGCAATGGCTGCAATGGCCAGACGTAGCGAAAAAGAGCTAGTGAAAGAAGTCAACGACGCCCTATCCATAGCCACGACAACTACCGGTGACACAATCCATACGGTGCCAGATGGCATCTCTGTCGTTGGAGCACGTAAACTCGCCAATGGAGGCGTAATCTACACCCTCAACTCCGACAAGGCTGCCACATGGCTGCGAGAGCCTGTAGCCTTAGAAAACATAGCACAAGCTGTGGGTGAAGAGACTAGTGTCAGCCTGCAGCTGAACAACATGATTGTCCCATTCGCGCCCACAACGATTGACATCGAGAACGAGGATACGTGGTGCAACATCGAGACCAGCAGCAAACTCACTACCGGGACGATACGCAGTGTACGATTCCTCAAGCCAGTGGAACATCACCAACAAGGACAACGAGAGGCGCACCTTGTGGTGGGCTTTGACTCACGGGAACAAGCAAACAAAGCAATCCGAGGAGGCATCATCATCGAGGGCAAAGAGCTCCAGGCAAAGAAGAAGCTGCCGGATGCATCCAGGTGCGTAAAATGTTCAATACTACCACTGGGACCACGACGCAAAGACGTGCCCGAACACTACAAAATGTGGACGGTGTGCAGGCGGTCATGCAACGAGAGACTGTACCGTCACGGATCGCAAAAAGTTCCACTGCGTGAACTGTAAAACTATGGGCCATGGAGCCGTTGACCGTAACTCTTGTCCCTCCTTTCTTAGAGCTACAGATGTTTTACGCAGTCGACACCCCGAGTCAAAATATAAATATTTCGTTACTGAGGACCCTACTACGTGGACTACCAATGATGTACAAAAACGAGATGAGAATGCACGCCCACTGCAAGGGAGACAAAGACGGTGCAGAACGAACAAACTCCCAAGGCGGCGCTACAGCAACGTCTTTGGGCAGTCTTATGGTTTCATCTCACCCAACTCGGGGACGAAGGGATGGGGGCAGCACCAAGCAAACCAAGACCAGAAAACCGAACCCCAACCTAACACCACTAGTGGGACCCAGCAAGTATCACCAACCGTCGCTCAATCAATTCCTGGCGAGGAGCCAACGGTCAGCCAGCGTGACATCAGCAGACAGAACACCAGCAGCAGAGGATGACGAACCATCCGCCGAGGAGGTTAACGGCAAAACGAGAGTTGAACAAGTATCCCCAACACCGTCCATTGACCTATGAGTACCGAACCCGATACTAACACTACAGGTAACACGACAAGGCTCAAACTATACCAACTCAACGTCAACAAATCGCTACTCGCCCACTCAGGCCTCCTACACCAAATCAAAATGGACGACGACATCATCATGATACAGGAGCCCTACATCAGCAAACAGGGCAAGTCAAGGGCAACGCAGGGATGGATAACAGTATACCCGTCCAACCATGAGGAGGACCCCTCTCATACAAGAGCCCTGACTCTAATCAACCGATCTATCTCTACTAACGCATGGTCTAGCATCCCTCTGGCAACCCAAGATGCTGTAGCCATCACTGTGCGAACCCCAACGGAGTCGCTTATCATTGTAAATATATACAGTGATGGCGAATCTACAGAAACATGGGAGCTCGTCGATACCATATTAACGAGGTTCACAGCACAGAGACGGGATGAACGAGGGCTACCCTACCGCTTCATATGCGGGGGAGACTGGAATGCTCACCATCCATTGTGGGACGAGCCACGCAATTCGCATTTATTCACAGATGCAGCACTACGAAGGGCCGGTCGCCTGCTACAGCTTGTTGGCCGCCACCATCTGAAGATGCCGCTCCCCGCTTTCATCCCAACGCTTCGTGCCTTCTCCACAGGCAACTATACCCGAGTAGACAACATCTTCTGCTCCGACGAACTACTGCCAGCATTCATCAGATGTACTGTAGATCATGCGGCGCAACCACCACGAACCGACCACTTCCCTATCATATCCACGATCGACATATCACCCCCACGCAGCGACTTTGAGCCCCGTAGAAACTTCCGCAAGGTTGAATGGCAGAAGTTCTATGACACTCTCAAAGAAAGACTCAACACACTCCCTCCGCCATCCGAAATCGAGGACAACGAACAGATGTACAGGATGCTGGGTGATCTCAACAACATCGTACAAGAAGTCATCGACAAATACGTCCCATGGACCAAGCCCAGTCCATACGCTAAACGCTGGTGGACGCCAGAACTGACGGTTCTACGTAAGCATCTGTGCAGGGTACAGAGAAAGGCATACGAGTTTAGGACATTCCCCGACCACCCAGTACATGAGGAGCGGAAACAATTGCGCAACATATATGCCGAAGCCATAGAAAAAGCGAAGACTACCTGCTGGATAGATTGGCTAGAAAATGCCGGAAGCAGAAGTATATGGGAAATATGCAGCTTCATATCACAGCCAACATCGGACGGAGGGCGAGCAAGGGTCCCAGACCTTGTTGTCAAGACTCAGGGACAACCAGCTCGTAGAATACAAGAGAATGAAGAGAAAGGTAACATATTTCGGTCCACCTTCTTCCCTCCCAAACCACCTATATCGGCGGTACCGGATGATCCCTGCTACCCACCGCCAGCATGGGAGTTCCGTCTGATTACAGATGAACAGATAGAGCGTGCATTCAGAAGAATGAAACCCCTCAGGGCCACAAAGCCGGGCACAGTACCAAACTGCGTGCTCTCTCGATGCGCTGACCTCCTTGCCCCACATATAGGACCTATATATCGGGCAACATTTACTCTCAAGGAATACCCCGAAACATTCAGTGCAACAAACACGATCATCCTACGGAAGCCAGGGAAACCAGACTATGAGGACCCCAATGCCCATCGACCCATCATCCTGTCCGATGGATGGGGCAGAGGCCTGCATGCTACTCTCAATCAGGACCTCGTCGCTTGGTGCGAATTCATGGGACTGCTCCCAGACAGACACTTTGGGGGACGCCCAGGGCGCTGCACGACCGACTCTATTCATCTTCTAGTCTCGACCATCAAAGATGCATGGCGCAAAGGACAAGTTGTAACAGTCCTATTTCTCGATGTGAAAGGGGCATTCCCAAGCGTAGATGTTGATATGCTTGTGCACGAAATGCTGACACTGGGAATACCCGCCCCATACACAGAATGGCTACAAAGGAGACTCGGAGGACGTAAAACTGTTCTCACATTCGACAACTTCAAGTCCATCATCTTTGATATAGCTAATGGCTTAGATCAGGGCGACCCCCTCTCACAGATTCTCTATGTCATCTACAACTCAAGTGCATTAAAGCGACTCAGGAAGGATGAAGAAGGATACCTATTCATTGATGACAAGGCCATCCTGGTATGTGGTAAGACATTCATCGAGACACACCAAAAGATCAAGGACGTAATGGAGCGGAACGGTGGCATTCTCGAATGGGCAAGGGAACACAACTGCGAATATGGGATCGCAAAGTTCCAACTCGTTGATTTTACGCCAAAAACACGAGAGACAACCTCCCAACTAGGAAACGACACCAGGCGCCGAGAACCAGATATGGGATCACCAATCCAGATCGGACAGCACCTCATATCACCAAAACCAGTCGCAAAGTTCCTCGGAGTCTACATAGATGCAGGACTGCGGTGGAAGGAGCAGGGTACAGCTGCCATAAAGAAGGCTGACGACTGGATAACTCAATTCCGGCGGCTCGCACAGCATGAGCTCAGGAGTCACCAGGGAAAGCATGCGGCTAACCTATATTTCCATTGCAATACCACGAATTCTATATGCTGCTGACGTATTTCTAAACCCACAGAGAAGAATGAAGAAGAAGAGAAAAGATGGGAAAAGCAGTATTCGCACGGTGAACTGTCTGTCCTCCATCCAGAGGAAGGCAGCCATTCTCATAACGGGGGGCATGCAAACAACGGCAGCAGATGTCCTAGACATACATGCCAACCTACTCCCCATGCAAGGACAGGTAGAAGTGTATCGGCACCGAGCGCTTGCACGCATGGCATGCCTACCTCCAGGACACCCACTATACAGACCCATACGTCGAGCAGCAAACAGATATGTCAGAAGACACCGATCACCACTGCACGAGCTGACAAGGGACTTCAACATCCAACCGGACAAGACAGAAACAATCAAGGCAGTGCGATTCCCGCCACACTGGAAGTCAAAAATCAAGATCGAGATAGCAGAATCAATGGAGGAGGCGATGGCAATGGAGAGGATGGACAACAGTGACGTGAAGGCATATGGAGACGGATCTGGCATCGACGGTGGCATAGGCGCAGCGGCAGTGGTATTTCGGGGAGGAAGAAGAGTGAAGACACTACGGTTGAGGGTAGGATCAGCGAGGAAGCACGAAGTATATGACGGCGAAGGTCTGGCGCTAACACTATGCACGGAACCACTCCGAGGCATGAGAAATATCCGAACTGCAACGTTCAGCATCGACAACACATCTGCTATTCAGGCAACGACCCTCTCACGACCTGCGACATCACACCACATCTTCGATCTATTCCACAAACGCATTGACATGGTACTGAGACAGCATCCCGACATCTCCATTAAAATTCGATGGGTACCCGGACATCAAGGCATTGCAGGGAACGAAGCGGCGGATGAAGAAGCGAAAACGGCAGCCCGAGGCGATGATAGTGAGCTGCGGAAACTTCCTGCGCCACTACGAAAACCAATCCCCTACAACAAATCATCGTTACTCCGAGAGTTCTACGCAAAGCAGAAATGTCATGCTGACCAGGCCTGGAGGAAGTCACCCCGGTACTCCAGGTTCTGACATGTTGATTCAGCAACTGCTCAGCGAGCTGCACGCCGGTATAGGAAGCTGGCCACTTCCATGCCACGCAAAATTACCAGTATAATGGTGCAGCTGCGAACCGGACACATCGGGCTCAACCGTCACCTCTTCAACATCCAACGAGTCGAATCCCCTGCGTGCCCGAAATGTTCATACCCAAATGAATCAGTCCACCACTATCTCATACGTTGCCCAGCATACCAGAACGAATGAGAGATGCTACAGAGATCTATAGGTGCCCAAGGAACAGCAGTGACCGTCAAACACATCTTAGCACGACGAGAGAACATCCCCCACCTGGTCCAATACCTCAACAGCACGTGCCGCTTTGAGCCAACATTCGGAACCTTCCCTGATGTTGATATTGCCGAAGAAGACACTGGAGAATAAAGCGTTCAAGGAGACGGAACCACCGGGTGCACAGTGAGGGAGAGAAGGCGAAAGAACCACCACCTTATCACCCCATAGCCGAGGCAAATGGGAAGGTGGTCGCGACGCAGTTCGCATTGAGCTCAGAGAAGCTCGTTTGTTAATATGCAAAGGCACGAAGAACGAGAAAAAGACGAGACGTACCCAAGTAGCATAATCCCACCATACGCTTGCGTGTAGGATAACGGTAAATAGCATGCCAAAATGGATTCAAAAAAAAAAAAAAAAAAAAAAGTGCCTAAGTGGGGCAACTCTGATACTTAATAAACTGTATCAGAAACCTAAAAGTTTTGGAAGGCATCGATAAAGTCAGTGAGCTCGAGTTGCGCAAAATGGTCAAAGGTCGGTGCAAGGAGCCGATTTCGGCCCGGTTTCCGGAGGGTTGGAAGTGGCACGTATATGAGCGATCGACTCGGACCAGGATCGAAACCTGCATCTACGCGACAATTCGACCTGAAGAGATATTGGCAAGCAAAACAATCTGTGCACATTATGTCAGTGTCAGATTTACTCCCAGAGGAGATG
Source organism: Armillaria borealis (assembly GCA_030435635.1). NCBI lineage: Eukaryota > Fungi > Basidiomycota > Agaricomycetes > Agaricales > Physalacriaceae > Armillaria > Armillaria borealis. The sequence goes on from JAUEPT010000111.1 coordinate 131,557, forward strand.
AAGCCCGGCTTCCTGGTAGTGCTTCACGGCCAAACTAGACTTCTTTTACCAAAGTCGATGTTCAGTACCTCCTTTGATGTGCATGTTTTTCTCGTATTGAAGTTTATCTGATACCGACTCCCGGCTATGATACAGCAAGCAATAAACACATTGACGTGCCATTTCCCTGAAATACCTCCTCACCGAATGAGCCTCACGAGTCACTACGGATAATCCTGTTGAATGCGAGGGCCGACATGTTACTCTATCAGCCGCGTCGTAGGTTGATATTTTGCCAGAATTGACCTCTATTCGAGTTAGCGATGTTGGATCGGTAGCACAGACAAGTGGGTTCTTTAATTTTCTATCCTTCGTTGTTAGCTGATTGTACATTTGCCTAATATCGAAGGTCTGTGTCTTCGAGTGGGGGAATATGACTCCCGTTGCGTGAGTGATGACGAAGAAGAAGAGGATGCATTACAACCAGACGAAGACAAGGACGGAGACGAAGACGAAGGATCGGATGAAGATGACGACACGAGGGGAAGATCTGTCCTGGAGGTTTCTTCAGGCAGTGACATACAAGTATAATTTCGCGACGCATACGGGGGAGCTCTTGCATTCAAGGCGCAGCCAGACAATTTGATAGCAACGCATCTCGCAGCATATGCATCCGAGTTTGTCAAAGACCAGTCGATTTTACGCGTCTTCTATCAGGGAATAGTCCTGGATGTTGATACATCCTTTGACGATAACAAGTTAAAGCGCCTCGCGGTGTTTTATGTTATTGACGATGTCGTTTCCCCGCCATCCGTCGTCAGATTTACGGCTAATTCATCAGCGTGTCTTTCCAATCGCTCGCATCCATTCAAGAACTCGTCCGACTGCAGAAAATACAAGTTCTTGAGGATAAAGAGTATGGACAAACGTATACTACTTCCGAGGTCGATGCTAGGAACGTACGAAGTGAGTTCGCGATGCCTGTGGCCTTTGAAGCGTCTCTGAATCATACTACGAAGCAATAGATGCCATTGCAGCACATTTCCCAAAGCTTAAGAAAGGAACCTTGCTTCTGAGAACCAACGCTTTCCCAGAGTGCGAGGGTGAATATGTCGAAATCCCTCCGACTACGTGGACTCATGCGCTCCCAGAACTAACATCAGTCGACATCGAAATCGAGGCCAAGTCCGATGCGATAAAGCAATACCCAATAATCCAAATCGTAACTCCTCCTGGAACGAAGCTTGAGATGAGTGTCCAAAGGGATTTGGCACAGGATTGGATGTTCCATGTTACAATGAAAAGACGTCGCGTGCCATTGGCGCGAAAATGTGGGCCTCAACATTATCGATACCAGACGAAATGGCGTGCCCAAGTCGGAATGCAGAAAAACGTTCTCTCTACCATGCCTGCCAGCCGCGGTCAAACCCGGCTCTTCAATTGGCGAAGCGTACGGTTGCCTACATGTCTCGTCTTCATTCTAATTATTTTTTTTCGTTTACTAGGTCCCTGGAGAGCTAGACGACCTTCACGCAGTTGTTTTATCCAGAGAATCAGTCGCTCCTTATCTTAATAGAGTGTTGCGAACTGTAGGTCTGGAAGCAGAAGAGCGCGCCTGTTTCATATCGTACGGTCATCTCTTTTCGCAGGAGTTCGTTCATCTGACGGATCGTCCAAAGAACAACCTGTCTAGCCTTGTAGCAAAGTCGTATGTTGCCTTGGTATTCGTTCCTCAAGCCCTTTACGACCGTCAGGCGCCATTGAAGATACAGCCGACTCCGGATGTCGTTACACGGATTCTTATGCTGTACAAAGGTGTTCCTGCGACACATATTGGACGATGGCGTAATGCTGTCAAGCGAGCTGAAGAAAGTGTACAGCGTTGGATAGACATCATTGATCTAGATGTTCGGCGAAATGATGAGACATTGTGCCGGGTTTGGCAGTGGGAATCACTTTAGTATCCATCTGACGAATGCTGAATATGAATATCGGCACATTGCTTCCATCATGAAAGGCACATTTATATTGGACCCGGTAGATGGCTATTCTGTACGGACATAAGCTGCGTTATTTATAAAAACATTACAATGTCACGATGATTCGTTGGATGTATAGGTCAGAAGATCATTGATGAGATGGCCAAGTACGCTAGTAACGATAACCACCAGAATGTCCAGAAGTTCCTTGTTCTACGTCCGCACCATAATAATAGCACTCTTCAGAATACTCGTCCTCCGGCTGGGCCTTTCGTGCCTTCTTCTTCCGCCTGGTCTTTTGCGGGCCTTTGGCCACATCCTCCATCGCCTTGTCCACACAAAAAAGAACCTCGTCCGCAACGTCCCTTTTCATGGTGACCGTGACGCGCCATGTCGCATTGTCCGGAGTCCAGAACGACGAGATGCCGAAATCGTCGAGGGTTTTGTCCTCCGTTATCGCCCAGTTTGGGTCGGCGCATGCTCCTTTTAGTACGCCTGTAGTGCATTCCTAGAGTGAAGATGTCAACAGGGAAGCAACGAAACGTAAAGTAGAGGAACGTACTACGATGAAGTCTTTTACATGACAAGCCACAAAGAATGCAAGGTCTTGGCGTGTACTACCCACATCTTCAGGAGAGAAGGTAACGGTCCTTCTCGTACTGTATCCCGGCCACTAGAGCACGGATGTAAATTCAGCATCCACCTCCAATGAGAGCTTAACCCACTCACAGATAAATGCCAGACAAAATGAGACTTGCCATCGATTTTGAGGTTTCCAAAAGCAGGCGCGTTGGGTTCTGTGAGGCGTCTCCTCGCAAGAGCATCTGTCAACGAGTAACAGACATCGTGTCTTGGCATGGTGGTAGCGAACAGAACGGTGTGCTCTGTCTCCGGTTGCATCTCTGGGAGACCCACTTGCGGAACAGGGACATCGAAGAGTATTTTCGCTCGATCTGAGGCCGGAACTTCAAGTCGGCTCTTGGTGAGGAAAACACGTTGGCGACTGGAACGTTTACGGCCGTCTGAAACAATGCCGCTGGCCTCCGAGAGGGAGAGACTCGGATATACAGGATTGGATGGGGGCGGAGGCTTGTAGGATGCCTGGAAGGCCGTTAGTTTTCGCGTCACCGAGGTTAAAAAAAAAAAAAGAACGAACATATGGACGCGTCTTCTCGGCACCGCCCTAGGGAACGATCAGCAAGAAGGCCAAGCAACAATGGAAGGCAAACAGACCGCTTGTTTCGTCCTCTCTGGATGATTTGGTGAACTGGTCTTCTTTTTGGAAGGCATGACAAAAGAGAGACGTATTGGGTGTGAGAACCAACGAAATTCGGAAGTCTTTTATTGTACCCCGCTGGTCCAAGTGGCATGTAACCGCCGGACGCGTTCGGAGCATGGTCAAAGCCAAAGGACTGTGATGTCTTGACGGACTTTGCACGAACAAAGCAAAGGGCACTAGATCGTCCATTTCATCCGATCGTTCTGCCTTTTGCATGAAGACGCTGAAGACAACAATTAGTAATTAGGCGAACAGAGATCTACTAGCGCCTACCTTCGGAGATAGATATACCGTCTGTTTATCCAGAATGAACAAAATACAGACTGCACGCGCGCGTAGTCCATTCGAAAATCAAGTCTCGACGAATTGGCACCAACGAAGAAGCCAAGGCCTCAATTGTACTGTGGTTGAACAGGCTTTTTGCGACGAAAACGCAGTTCCGACTCGGACAATATCAGAGCAACGTCTCTAAGCGGAATTGATCTTTTGTCGACACCGAGAACTTTGGGTTTTAACCATCAAGGCTAAGGCATCTTCTTGAAGTAGCTCCTAGTTGATGCTAACGAAGAACAGTAAACATCAGAAAGCGATCCTTGAGACAGCAGAAACGAACCGGCGAGTAGAGCGCGGTGGCACATCCGTCAGGCGACTGCCGGCGTACTTTGAGGCTGTTGCCAGTTAACGCCAAGGTGTGCAGCGTATGATATGAATGCTGTGGCGTTCGACAACATGCACACGAGTAAATGAGCAAATACCACGATGATGGTTGAAGGCTGGTCCCCGCCTAACTGGCAGGGTTCAGGATATGTTAGCAAAGAATGAGATGTTCGACAATGTTAAGCTCACATTGCTGGATGGCGAGATTTCTAAGAAGGGACGATCCCCCACAACGATTAACGAACTGGCTTGACCGTGGCGGTACAGCCAGACTGCTGAGAAAGGAGTGAATTGGCACTCCTAGGATGCCCGTCGAAGGTTGACTGAGAAGAGAATCCGGCTCGACTGGATTCCGATAAACCGCATGTTCAGGTCCAGAGGGCAACGGAAACGCTGCGAGCCAGAAGTAGTGACCAGTTCGAGAGGATGACTGAACATGTTAAACAAGCAAATAACTGTGATACGGAAGTCAGATCGACTCAAAGGCAATTAGTGCGTACGTACCATCCGGATAATCTTGACGTTTCAAGTATCGACAGCGTTCCGTCTAAAAACTTGCAGCGTTACAATAGCTCAGGGTAACTGCCACCGCTGAGATAAGATCGCATGAAACTACGATGATAACCAGCACGTACCTGTGCTATCGAGAATATGGTATATGTGGCTGTATATGATGTGCCATGGCCAGACAGATACTCTTTCACGACTCGCTGGGAGTTGAACATCATCATACAAGCTTTCCACCGGACGCTAGACCAACAGATAAGAAAACGTCAGCAGGCCGAGACGAGTCGCTTACGAAAATGAATAGACAAATATCATGAATGGCAAGTCGTCGCCCACGCTAATATTCCCGTGCGGAGGGGAAAATATGAGACTGTGTATGACATGGAACTGGAGCCATGTCACGCAAGTTTTCACCAGGTGCTAGCGCAGAAAATGAGAAAGGGAGAACAGGTCAATATAGTTCGCTTACAGCAGTGGATGCTTTCAAGACGGAAATTTCTCTTGGCCAGGTGTCAGCATTGGCCATCTTCATCAAAGGATCGGACCGGACGTTGGGCAAGTCCTGTTGAGCTCTGCGGGCGCAAGGAACGATTGTCCTATGGCATGATTGGTAGATCTGCGACGAGGGGCATTAAAAAAACTGCAATGGACGTACTATCGTCAACGCACTTATAAAACAGTCGTCAATAGTTGCATTCTCTCATGACGCAGAAGAAATGCGAGAGCTGCCACGAGATAAGTACGAGAAACTAATATCTAGCCAAGAAAGCCTTGGCAAGTGATAAATGAACTTCCTTACCTGCCGACTTGCCGCCCATTTTTCAAGATCTTCGGTAGCGCACTAGTTATCCGACCTTGGGGCCCAAACAAGGCTGGATTGTTGTTAGTCAAGCTCTATAGTGTCTCTAAGCCTATCCGTTCCGGAATCCAAACTCGTTTGGCCATCGTTGTCGCCGAGGAGAATTTCTTTTGAACCAAAGCCTAGGTTGGGTGAAAGCCACTTCTCGGTAGATACTGAGCTCAAAGTAGTCATATTTCGGTGACATTGCAATGCTGTAGAGCCGTCCGCTCGGGAGAGGGGGATGGGATGGTGATGGTGGTGGTTGGAAGGAAAAAGATTTACCCATTTCCCGCTCGGCCATCTTCGGCCAGATCTTGATACCGGGCCGGTTTTCCCCTAGTACTGATCTTATCATGCCATCAATTCGAATCTACCCGTATCCTGGCAACGGTCAGTCTTATCGAATGCGACATTTCCTTTTGGTGAAAGGAATCTCTAACCTTTCTTACCCTGCTTGTTCCCGTTTGGTAGCTTAGTGAGTTTTATCATGATTCTACACTTCCGACTCATCCACGGGACCACATTGCGTCCACCAGATCAACAAATTCCACTGACTACAGATCCCCACGAGTTACTAGTCGCAAGGAAAATTACTCGGATGCACTTCTGACGCGTTCATGGAAAAGGGAAGATACTCCCATGTCCAATTCGTATTTCCCACTCGTGTCGGACCTGAAGCTGACTGTCCATATCAATGGGGTCAAGCACAAGTAAGTAAACGTCTCGGCCATGCTCCGATTTACGCTGATACCTGACTACGTCTTCAATATGCATTAGAACACACCTCCAGTAGTTGCATATACTATACGTGCTATCATAGGCCCTGGGCGTCGGATATAGAATATTGACTCATTTCAACCTTTAGGCTACTTTCATTATGCGCATCTGATAAATTGACGAGAAAAGCAAGGGTTGATCAAAATCCCTGTATGCCATAAACTGTCCTGTGCTCCTAAACCTTGGGCTTGAACTACTGATCCCGCTCTTTTCGGATAGATTCATCTGGAGTTGACGAAGATGCGTGATTGCAGATTAAATAGATCAGACCTTTCATTGAGATGTTTCTAGCTTCGCTCACCGGCAGGCTCCACCGTGTACGTCATGAAAACCTCGTTCTTAGGCATTTGTTTCGTCACGAATATCGTCACTCACAGGCTCCGGCTCCCATGCAAAGCAACCTTATCAAACTTATCGTAAAATCTTCTACGGCCCTTGTAGCGCGTGCCTATCATGTTTAATCCCAGAGCTATCAAAAAGCTCCGGTGTTAGTTTGCAAAGGTAAAAATTCTATCTATGTCTTGACTCTTGGGATCTTTCAGACCTAGACCTGCATGTCGTCGCCTGCCGCTAAACGATCTACTAGGCAATAGAGTATTGAAGCTATTCTTGTTCTCGTATTATGTGAACGTAATTGCTCTGTCCTAGGCCTTTTGAACCCATGGTTGTCTCGCCTGTATACAAGGAACGGCACCATTTGCCACAAACCCGCAGATCTATGCAGCGGATGAGAGGTAGATACCCTCACGCGCAAGGATCACAAATACATACATATGAATATCATTTTACAAAGCGTATTCCACGGATCTGCCACCATTCTGTCACCTTGGCTTTCCAAACTCCATTACTCAGGGCCCGGTCTTCAGCTCGGCTTTTAGAGACAAAATACGGCGCTCCATGCGTTGGTCTATGGTAGGCCTCGTTCTGCACTCTGCAGGGCCAGATTCGCCACTGTCAAAAATCCATGGGAGTCATCATTCAAGTGTGTGTACATTTTGAACCTTCATTCGAACTTCATGCGACCCTTGGGACTCATGGAAAGGCAAAATTCGCGTTACACTTCTGCGATGTCTACAGAAAGCTGATACTTAAGTGCGCTCTGCTGGCTAAGTTCTCTCGTTTCCTTATGTCTTTACTCAAAATTCCTCTATTGTTCTCCGACGCAATCGGCATGCGCATTACAGGAACACCACCCAACAACCCGCTTCCTTCGGTGGAACATATTGTTCCTGATTGGAGAGAAATTTTTCTCAAGAGTCTTGCTTGGCCATGCGTCTTCTTGCGGGTAAGTCTTCGACAACGTCTTTCTTCGTCGTCCGATCTATATATTCTTCTACCAGCTTATATCTTGGTCCATCTGCATTATTGAAACGACCGTCATACTTGCCCACCATTTCCCATCTCTTCCAGCCTCTCATCTCATCCTATCAATCTTGGCTTTCAACGGCAATACAGATGGAATCGCCATTACCCCTCTTTTCCTCTTGGGGAACGTCCTCACGGTTGTGGGAACGGTCATTCGCTTGCATTGCTACAGCGCGCTTGGGCGGCTCTTCACTTTCGAGCTCAGCATACAAAGGGATCATCGTTTGATCGCACATGGACCTTACGCCGTGGTCAGACATCCTAGCTATACGGGGATGATCTTGACAATTCTTGGCGCAATATGCAGCCATTTAACCGGGTCCTGGGTAATGGAATGTGGGTTAATCGACATGTGGTATGGGAAGGTTTTGGCCGTGTATTGGTTACTCGTTGCAGCGGCAGTTATAGCAAGTCTTTTACTTAGGATCTCCGTGGAGGATCGGTTACTCCGCAAGAGATTCGGTCGCGAATGGATTTACTGGAACCGACGAGTGCCGTATGCTTTGATACCCGGGGTGTATTAGGAATCGGAAAATCTGAAAATGGTGCGCGAATTAGCGTCCGACATGGATTATTACCACCTAATTCGCGCCTTTAGGGATTTTGTAGCCTGAGATACGTGCTTTGAAGCATGTTATAGGAAGTCGCTTTACTCAGACCGCCAAGAAGAAGAAATTTGGGGCTCACTGTAAACATTTACGGAGTTAGATACTCTGCTATGAAGCCCATTTGCAAAGACGATGAGAACGGACATGGACATAGCGGCTAAGATATGACCCATGCGTCGCCCGTTTCACAGCGTGATACCTACAGTACTTAATACATGACTGAGGAGACGGCAGGGTTAGTCGTTTGGAGAGTAGGCCCATTGACCCGTTCCTATCGAACCTAGTGACAGATAACGTTATTGCTTGACCATGAACTCGGATCGTGTGGCGTTGTGAACTTGCTGGAAGGAGGAAAGAAGCAGACGAGACATTGCACACTTACTGCAGTCCGAAGGTCACAATGACCCTTTGATGACTACAAGCAAATCCCGGGATAAGAAAGAGTGCTCTGCTCCATGGTAATACCACATGGCGATAAGGAGAAGATACTTTGGCGCATGCAATGCCCACATAAGAGGTGTTTCTAACTTCTTGATATTGAAGCGGTGGAACAGACCGGACGACAAGACGAGGTTCGGGACGACGCGTGTCTCGCGTCGATTGAAGAGCGTCACGACACGTGATGTGACCGACGCGTCCATGACAAATTTTTGAACATTGACAAGCCTAACGTCGCTGCTTCCATTTGTTTCCTTCCCATTTACACAGCCCACCGCACCTTCGAGAAATTTCATCTTCTATAATTTGGATCTTGTTTGACATCCATTCAAGAAGCACTGATGGACTCGGATGAAATCAAAGTCAGTGTTACCAGTACTCCCTGAGCGACCTCATTGATAATTGTTTTTTTAAATTTTTACCAGAGAGATGCCCTTTCAGATTCTTCAATTTCGCTTGTGAAGCTTGGAGAGATGGTGGCCGAAAATACGTCATTGTTTCAGCCCGTAGTCGAAATTGTGCGCGTGGGACTATCCATTTTAGAAAAGCCTTACGAAACCTACAATCCTTCCGATCCTAATCGGCATCGCAAAACGTTGGAAATAGCTGCCAACTTGTTTACAGGACTCAATTCAGCCCTCGCGCCCCGAAGTTTTCGGAGTTCACCTGGCGATATCGCGTCACTTCAGACTGTGGCAGGACCTATATATGAATGGGCGTTGGTTTTCTACCAGACGCATTTCCTTGATATCGCTGAAGTTACGAAGGACAAAGCTCTCCTTGTAGATGTTTGTCTCCAGCTTGCCAAGCTGTTTCAATCGTTCTCTCTAGTCCAGGAGCTCGCTAATATCATGGCGACTACACCTGGTTTCATTACGCGCGTCACCATGCTCTGGATCCACTCCATTTGGAATGTATTAGACATGCGTCTTTACTACCAACCGACCGTGATATCCTTATCCTCTCATCGCCAAGTGATTCAGCGATGTCTCGATTGCAGCATCCCAGGTGACACTATAGCGAAGTGCTGTTCCATCATGTTGACTCAGAAGTCAACTTCTTCACCTTCTGGGACATATCCCATGGACGGTCCGATTGGCTTTGTCGTGGCGATCTCAGGATTCTCTGAGAAATTCCGACATGCCCTCGTCGCCAAGCATGCGCCTTCTTGGTTGTGCAGGCAGCTGTCTATCCACATCTCTAAGGAAAAGGATGATATCGATGAGGATCCGCTTCGTACGGTTGAGGTTATTCTGACTGGAGTTTGGAGGTTCGGTCTCGAGGGTCCCCGTTGCATTGTCGATATGCTTGACAGCAATATCGTAGCGCTTTTGTCGGACTGCGCTTCTCTACCGGGGTCGAGATGCACGAAGGAGTCTGTGCGGCTCTTGGAATTGATAGCGAAATTTCTCTTCTACCGCCCTATTATCCCCCGAGTAGCGAAATGCCTGCTTGCTATGGACATCGAAAGTCTGACTCCGGGCCCTATACGAGATGCACTCTTATCTCTCAAGGAGGTGACTTTGCTGAGAGAAAGAGCTCTTGAAAACTACGTCCAATCAAGGGAGTACTGTAGATGCTCGTTGTTCAAGGTGAAGTTTGATCCAACCTTTCTTCACTGAGCCTCATCGTTCTGATCTCGCGGTTACTAGTGTAAAATAAACAACGACTTTGATGATGAAGATCCGGCAAACAAAGATAGGCCTCGACCGGTTTTGAGACATTGTGCGAAATGTCACTCTGTGTCATACTGCTCCGCAGAATGCCAAAAAATCGATTGGAAAAACAGCCATAAATTAATGTGCAAAATGACTTCACGTAGAGTCTTAGGTCGGTGAAGAATTGTTCTTCTTGACTAGCAATCGGAGTTAAGCTTTAATTCAGATGGTTTACCGCCCGACCTGACTGAACGCGACCGTCATCTCATTTTGTATATCGTGGAACAGGACGTTCGTGATAACGAAGAAATGATTAAAAAGCTCAGAGCTGAGCGCCAAGGTCCAGGCGTATCGTTTGTCGAAATTAACTATGAAGCTGTTCCCCGTACGATCGTAATCAAGACATCAGAAGAATTTCGAGGCAGAGAATTACCGGAGGATCATATGGAGCATGTTGAGGATGCAAAATGCGGAAAGATCGTTATTGGTTTCCGAGTTCCTCATACAACTGACGAAGTCTTCGATGCGGTCGTAACTTACCCATTTGATTGGTGCACAATCTTTTAGATGTTTTTGATTCGACTAACTCATACTAGGACCTCGAAGTTAATCGCTTATCCAATGAGGATTATCACAGGCGGAACCGCTCATTGCAAGAAGCAGACATAGTCATAGTTGCATTCACGAGACCGTTGATCGAAGCTGTGATGCATACAGTGTATCTAGTCTGTAGATTTCTGGAGCAATGGTACGACTAAATGGGAGAGATGAAAAGGTCAGATTCCGCATATCTATGGTAGCGCGTCACTCCAGGCAAGTCACCTTCCACGCCCGTGGCAGCAGCGTTTCGATATCCTGGATCTGACACACTATGTTCCCTGACAACCGAAGATCTACTTTCGCTATATCAGGTCCGTTGTAGACTCCACCCATACTCCAGCACTCCAGACGCTGGCGAAGAAATGTCCCGGCGTTTTTCCCAGGCCGTACGCAAAGTGCCTTGTTCGACACGGAGAGATACCAAGTCTCAAGGTCGGACATATTCAGAGCACGACGAGCATGGAGCCCGTCATTCAAATCATTGAGATTGATGGGATAGTTCATGTACTCCATGAATACGCCGCAAGGAGAATATAGATATAGGTGCCTGAGTGCAGTGAGTCGACGAATGAACCGCAGGGAGACAGGAAGCCTGTCTTCATCGTGGGGCCATCCATTCTTCCCGAAGTATGTATGAATAGTCGGCAGAGTGTCTGTGCAATGATCACCATGGCAGACACGGTCGAGTGTGAGCGTGTGGATCTGATGCAAAGGAAGGTGCTCTATAATGCTCTCGATGGCGTCTGTAGAATCACGACACCAAACAGCTTCAAGGTTATTGATTTTCAGGTCACCGACAGCCGGGAGATCGAGGTACTGCAATAAAAGTCTAACTTCTTGTGGGGTGGTATACCCGAGCGTAAAGTGACGGACGTGGGGAAGGGTGAGTTGCCTATTGGGAAGACCGAAATCATTTGAAGATGTGTCAGTGGAGATGACACCGTTGAGCTCGAGAATCTCCAATGTCTCCACACTTCCAGCTAGAATCCCACGTAAAATAGATGCTGACGGTCGTTCTTCATATGGCTGAAACCGAAGACATAGTCTGGTAAGATTTCGAGGGCAGAAGAGATGCCAACGAAATGGAACGCCGGACAAATCCAACACTTTGAGGGACGGGTACATGTACCGGTTCCACAGAATCTGATCTTCAGTGGATGAAAGCGCGGGGTGCTGAAGGACGTCTATTTCTCCCTCCTGTAGATCATCCTCAAAGTCTTCTTCGAAGGCGACTTGGCTCATCGACCGGTGGCAGATCTCGAAACTCTGCAGACGGGGCATTGGCACGTTACGAAATGCGGTTAAGGCGTTGACATGGGAGCTCCAAAAGCCCGTATCCACGGAAAAGTGTTTAATATGATACGCGTGCTGGGCGAGGAGTCGAGAGAGACAGAGAAAGTGCCTGTCGGTGAAGACCATATATGATGGCTGAAGACTCGCAGAGTCGTGAAATGGTGCGGATCCTACGCGAATGATGACGTCGATATCCAGCTGCGATGAGCGTTCAAGAAAAGAAGCCACTCGAGGGAATACTGCCTTAGGTCCCAAGTCGGGGTTAAGGATAAATGCTGTGGCAGCCGGACTGTAATCTGGCGAGCATTCGGTGATGTAGAGGCGAGTCCACAGAGGTGGATAGTCGGTCATTATGGAACGCCAGCGTTTACAAATGATGGAGAGGAGGAAAGGATAGTCAACCCGACCACTGGTAGACATCGCCATGGTAAATATTTCGACTAGAAGCTCGTTCGGGAGCTTCGCAATGTAATTTTCCGCCGACGGCCGTTGGATGAACTGAGGAAAAACATGGATGCTATAATGGACGTCAGAAGGGCACGGATGTCTTGAAGTTATACACGTACTTCTGCATGACGGCGACCAGTGGACTATCAAGTTTAAGGGGAGATGAGGGGATAAAAGACGTGTAACTTACCTCTAGTGAAGCATCTTTATATGGCGACCCTTGTTTGCAAACAAACAATAAACATTGTGACAAGTGCCACTAGAACCGCAGGCAGATAAATTGTCTTTGTTGTAAAAGGTTGCAGCCAGCTTGGCTTCAGTCGACTTGTGCACTTGAACGGAGGTCCGTTGGGGATCATGGAATGGTCCAAGTGGCCTTCGTGATGATCGATCTGACCTCGGCATCTTGGTATTGCTTTCCGGTGGGTCAAAGCGTTAAAGCTTCAGTCTCATTGACCAACGTCATTCCTCCCAGGATCGGATGAAGCCCTCACAAAGACAGGAGATTACGGCCATAGTGTAAGGTAGGGCCGAGGGGAAAACCTCTAGGGGGTCGGCTCCTGGTATAATACCCATTGCGGTACTGAGGGGGGTTTTATACACGTATTATACATGGTATAATACCTGGCCACGTGATCAATAAATATTCGATTTTTAAATCTTTTTCCGCTCTTTTTCGGAGCTTTTTCCAACACATTTCATACTTTTCCGAGTCATTTTGGGTTTTACCATGCTTCAAAGTGCTACTAGTTCATTCCATTGACACTTACAAGCTCCAGGAGTGTCCAGTTAACGGATTTTGACTACTGTATTAGGTCCTGATATAGGCATGTGACCTGTGTATTATACATGGCTGACCTCCCTCCGGAACCCCTTAGGTATAATACATGGTATAAAACATAGTATAATACTGTACAAAACCATTTTTGGTAAATAACCTAGGTTTTCCCCTCGGCCCTAGTGTAGGTCCCTGTCACGCAGCGAGGAAGACAACTTATGATCAAAGCTGTACAGCGATGAACTATAGGGAAATCCCAGCCTTGCTGGCCTCTCATAGAATTATTGCTATTCGCCTCGTTTAACTCTTTTGCCGGGTTGTCAGGAGACATATCTTAGCATCATAGGAAACTCACCGGTTCGATGCGCTGGGTCATTTTCCTAGTACACATAGGAATAGAAGCAATTTACAATTGCAAGCTCATTTTGTGAGAAGAATCCCCGACTCCTAAGTCGAGGGTTATCCGAATGAGATATAAGCCTTCCAGGCCAACACTGGCTACTGTCATCATTTGGATTGAAACAGGCATACACTACAACTTCTCATAATGATAGGTGAAACCGTCAGGCTTTGAGCATCGCAAGGCACAAGTTGGGAAGCAATAATGCCAGCCAAGATTGTCAATAGACCCCGATGACCGTGCCAAATCGGTAGGGCATATATTTTAACACACTGCGTTGTTACATTGCTTCATAGCAAGAACTACACAAGAAGTTTGATTTTATGCCTCACCCTCTGTCGGTTCTGCAAGACACAAGCCGAAGGCAACATTGCCACCTTTTTCTACTATATCATCGTCATCAAGCACCCATTCCAAGTCGAAGTCTTTGGCGAGATGAGAATATTGGTTTTCGATGACTTCTTCCAAGGAGGGATGCATACAATGGGACACCTCTGAGAGCTTGTACGGCAACATGATGTTTAGCCTATTATCGCGACCCCATGATAAACTCCGTCTTGTGCCCACGGCCATTGAAACCGATTATGCAGGAACGTCAAAGCAGGGTCCCAATCCCGGATCTCCTAGTTATCTGCCTCGATGTTCATTGTCTCGACGGTGCTGAAATTGATCAGTCGAACCAGGTCGTCGAGCGTGATCTCGTTGTCTCTGCAAAGTATCTGGGGATACGTGGCGAAGTACATGAATATGGGGCACGGGGAGCTCACTGAGAGTTGCTTGACGGCTGTAAGCTTGCAAATAAACCTCAGCGGGATGGGCAGATCCTCCTCGGCATCGAAGTTTCTGTCAACCACATCTTGCGATGTGATTTAACGGTCCTCTCGGACCTCGAAACAAACGTTCGATAGTTTCAGAGAGACAATCTGGTGCAACGGAAGGCGCTTCATGATGTGTGTGAACGCACCGTCGGAGGCGGGTAACGGCGCTATATGACAATCTTTGGTGCTCAGGTCGCGAACAGCAGGTGTGTCGAGGAACTGGAGAATAAGCTCGACTTCTTTGATCGCTCGACCACACCCAAGAGAGAACGTATGAACGTGGGGAAGGGTTAGAGGTTCCAGCGGGATTAGTGAGTCCTCGACATCACGGACGGTGCATACAAGTGATAGAATTTCGAGGGTATTGACGAGATTAGACAGTACAAGGCGTAGCTCGGATGGTGTATGGAGGTTGTCCGATGGTAGGCCGACTAGCTGCAGATTGCGGATACCGCCACGAAATAAAAGGAGCCAAGTGGCATTCCCTGTACAGAGAAGCTGCGAAGGGAGGGGTACATCACACTGTGCCACTGTTCCAAGCGAAGAGATGAATGACCTGGGTATTTCATCAGCGTCGGCCCCTCGTTCGTAATGTCTGAATTGTCGTGCCGAAGTCGTAAACTGCAAGCGTGGCATGGGCTTGTTTATGAACGCAGACAACAGGTCGACCTGGGTAGTC